>VUQI01047056.1:49789-68645 GCA_015106735.1 Paratilapia polleni | reverse complement strand
TCTCCAAAACTGCAGCTCTTGTGGGGTGTTCCCGGTCTGCAGTGGTCAGTATCTATCAAAAGTGGTCCAAGGAAGGAACATTGGTGAACCAGCAACAGGGTCATGGGTGGCCAAGGCTCACTGATGCACGTGGGGAGGGAAGGCTGGCCCGTGTGATCCAATCCAACAGACGAGCTACTGTAGCTCAAATTGCCAAAGAAGTTAATGCTGGTTCTGATAGAAAGGTGTCAGAATACACAGTGCATCTCAGTTTGGTTTGTATGGTCAGCAAAAGGGGGACCAACACAACAATATTAGGCAGGTGGTCATAATGTTATGCCTGTCCGGTGTATCAACAATGCTAGTTCCAGGCAGCTAGTTTAGCTCATGCTTACTGCTAATCAAAGCTCTGTCAGCTTGCTTCGTGAGCGATTAGCTATAGCTGCTTTGATGGTCACACCAACAAGGCGTCAGGCATAGCCATTGCCAAGAGCTGCAGCAATGCATATTGGTCAAACAGCAACCCCCGGGGCTAAAAAATGAAAAATAAAAAATGAAACCAAGGCAGAAGTACCAAAAACTGCAGTTCCTCTTATGGCCACTCGAGGCTGGCAACAAAAATGGTTTGAATAGTTTCCCCTGACAAAAACTATATGGTGTATGATTTTTTTAAATAACGTATCCACGTCAATACTGTGATAGTAGATGTGGTAGCATAAATTGACAGGTGTTCCAAAACAGACAGCTGGAGCTGATCACTGTCTGCTAGGCTTCGTCTCGCTAATTCAAACCACTGAATTGGACCTCTCGACCGAGTTGGTGCCTTTTGGAGCATTTTTAATGGAATTATCTGGATAAATAAATGGCTGGGTGTGTGGTACTTAGTTTGTGCTTCATTTTTGGTGAGTGAAATTCTAGTATTTTATTAGTCTGTCACTAATTACCAATAATTAGCAGGTATCTGCATCTGTGTGTTGCACCCATACATTTTATGAACAGTGTTTGTCAACCATGCTTGCTAGCATTAGCTGATTAACTACTAACCACCCTCTTCTCTCAATATTGTTACTTCTGGCTCTGACAAACCAGTGTGGCGGAGGCCAAAATCCTAACATTGAGGCTTCAATGCAGAGTCCAAAACCAGTGGTTGATATCACAGTGGTTGCATCCATCTTTTATATACAGTCTATATTCAACAAGAGTCAATGCTGAAGGGCACATTTTGTTTTTATTCATTTATCTCACTTATTTTTATTTTTTTCAATTTTTACTACCTTTATTTGGAACCTTCATTTTTACCATTTTCTCTTTATCCACTGTTTTCTTTTATTTTATATTGACGTATTTGTGCTGTTTAAACTGAATCGTGCTGTTGAAATGAAGGCTCATCTACGAAGGCTGCTTTTTAAATGAAACTGACCTCTGTGAACTAAAAAAATCAAAAAACTCTTCTCTTCTGTCTAAAAACTAGTCGTGATGAGCATTCACAAGCTAAAAGTAACTCACAGTCCATGGCCATGCCCACAGAGATGCATTTCTTAAAGCGGCACAGCTGGCACTGGTTGCGGGTGATCTTGTCGATGATACAGCAACCTTCATATTTACAGGAGTAGGACGGATGGAGGTTTTTCTGAATGGTCCGGCGGAAGAAACCCTGAGGAGAAGGAGGAAAAATGGAGAGCGAGAGAGAGAAGAAAAGATGGGAGAGGGGAGAGGGACAGAAAGAGCACTCAGTGACTGAGGGAAATACGCAACAGTATAACATCAAAATTAAATGCACCAATTAAATGTCCATGTATTCTCATTAGAATACAAAAAGCAGATTAAATGGATTATAAGGCAGGCTGCTTTCCAAAAATCTTGAGGTAGTGATTGAACATCTTTCATGAACTTCACACAAGACAGTTTGATTGGAACCACACTGCAGAGGTGGTTTACAAAGACCTGATTTGAAGCAGAAAGGTGGGAGGGAGGAAATTTTGCTCTGTTATTTGAATGCTATGTGAATACTAAACAAGCGCTTTTCTGCATCACCTGAGGGAAAACACAAAGCTAAATTTCTGCTTCGCAGCTCCGATCCAGATTTCAGTGTGGCTCGCTTCCCTGTGAGCATGGCAGGATTGTACGAGAATAACTGCAGCCACTTTTAGAGGCAGTGGACAGGCTGCTCTACAGGAAGCCAATCATTAGATAATAGATGTGTTCTCAGCAGCTTTGCACCTGCCATCAAGGAGCCTCCTGGTAAATCACTACTGTACAGTATGGTAGGTATGAGTGTATTTTAAACAGGAACGTAATGCTTCCTTCAATATATTTTCCCCTAATGTCAAACTACTAAACGGCTGGATTCTGAACATCATTAAAAGGCTGTTTATCTTTGCTGCTGCCTACAAATCAAAAGTGACAAATAAACATACTAGAACACTTTAAAAGTAGTGCTATGATCAGGTGTGTCAAACAGGAGGCCCAAGTACAGAAATGGCCCGCCAAAGGATCCAATCTGCTCCAATGGGTGGCTTTGCAGCATGTAAAATTGCAGCGAAGGGGGGTATATTTTTGGACTTTTTACTGTTCTGTGCTGAGAAACATGTCTCATCTGTATGAATCGTTGTCAGTTTTACATCCCTCTGACTGACAAAGACATGCCACACTGAAGTAAGATGGTTAACCAAGGAGCTATGTTGTTGGTTGTTTTGATTGCTTTGAGTGACGTATTACATATACCCCTTTATTTATCCAAAAGTCTCATTGAGATTAAAAATCTCTTTTTCAAGAGAGACCTGGCCAAGAGGGCACCAGAAATTACAACAAATATAACACATAACAAAAGAACATATCTAACATACACAACGTATTCTTGAAATTGCACTTGGCTCCTCATCATCTGTTTATAGGGTTTATAAATGTGAATGTTTTCAGAAAACACTTGTTTACATTAGAAGAAGCTTTAGTATAGATCATTAGGCTGTAATCTTACTGGCCCATTCTAACTGAGATCAAATTGGTTTGTAAGTGGCCTTATGAACTGAAATGAGTCTAACACCGCTGATCTTCAGTCAGACACACGTATTGCATACATTAGGACACCAAATATCTTAATCGGAGGCTGAAAACAGTCCCAAACAAAGTCACCATTCTTACTCTTATTAGCAGTGCAGCTTTATTAAAAAACAAAGTATATATTTGTAATGCATCTTTTCATCTTCTGTGGGAACAAACAGACGAGGGGTTGATTGCCTGGCTGGAGGCAGACTACATAAAGAGTAAAGGCCAGCGTTTTCCTTTAAATAGTAAAAACAGAATATTTTTAAACCAGTCATGCTGCTCGGTCACATGAGGATTGTTAACAACTTTAAATTGTGTAGGATGGATTGTGGTATGATCAGAAAGAAACAAGGAGGCTATTGTTATTGAAATTACACAAAGGGTTGTTAGTAGCTAATGTGGTTCAAAGGTTACATAATACTCAAATTATAGCAACACCGCTGGGATGTTTGGTACCTATGTAGCTGCTGTAGGTTATTCTGTGAAAAGCCTTCTGCACTGCAGCACAATCTTTAACAGTGAGCAAAGGAGCATAAATACTGTATCTGCACAGAATGAGCTCATATTCATGAATATAACACAACAGCTCTTCACACTCTATATCACTAAGTGAAAGAAAGAGTGTAAGATGTTACTAAGGAGGATTGATACAAAGTATTAAGTATGATACAGCCTGAATGCACTAAGGTCTGAGGCTGGAGTATGAATTATAATGTTAGCTTTCAGCTGGACTCTTGATGAACAAAAGACTGCTGTGGGAACTGCTAAACTCAGCAAAATAATTCAGTTAGCTGCAGCAATACATTTATCTTACAATGGTTATTTCTTATTGACTTCAGTGTTTCCCAAAGAATTACATTTTATTTGCACATATAGTGGTAGGCACATGCATGTGAAAGGAGGCATAATCAGCAGGAGTAACAATCAGCTGCATCTTCAGTGAGTGGACACTAAAGAGGCAGCTTGGAGTGCAGTTTTATCCCTCATTTTCTGCAGGTTCTGGTTCACGTGAACCCTCCAGTTCACAGCAGGTTTCCAGAGTAGAGGAAGAACTACCAGCCCACAATGAGTTAGAGTCTGTCCGACGGCAAGACGAGACTTCCTGAAGAAGCCGTTGAATGCTAGCGAGGACTGTTGAGACAGTCAAACTGGTCAAGTAGGGACAGGTAGGGACATGAGACGTGATGGGCTGGGGCTTGTTGGTTAGCAGCGAAAGAACTTTCAAGATAAGAGCGAAGACATTGTTTGACTACTACGACGATGGCTGCCAAAATGGTAAAATAAGTCACAAAATATACTTGGGTGAGCTGTACAAGTAAATTCTGTGTGGGAATCACTGAGTTTTTCTACCCTTAATTTTAACTATTCAGCTAACTGTTATTTGAAATCAGTTTAAAAATCAATTTGCTGCTATTTGGGCTGATGGAGTGGCTGTGGCTAAGGACATAGAGCGGTTTGTCTACTAATCAGAAGGTTGGTCCACATGTCAATGTGTCCTTGGGCAAGATACTGAACCACAAATTGCCCCAGATGCATCCATCGGAGTTTGTGCGTTAGAAAGTGCTTAAAGGCACATAAAGTGCTGTATGAATGTGTGTGAATGGGTGAACGAAGCTTGTAGTAAGTGCTTTAAGTGCTCAGTTAGAGCAAAAAAAAAAAAAAAACACTATATAAGTACAAGTCCATTCACCAAGTTAGCTGTCACTTTAGAGCTGGATCAACCACCTTTACCTCCTGTCAGAGCCATCAGAGCTTACGATACATGACAAACTAATAAATGCATCCTTGAGTCAAAGACCATTTTTAGTGTGACAGATGTTTTACTGTACCTTGCAGCCCTCACAGGTGATGCAGCGGTAGTGGTACCCGGTCGCCTTGTCCCCACACACCACGCATGGCTCATCCTTCTCCAGGTAGCTGGGGATATACCCTGGAACAGAGACGCTAAGAGCTATAGGAGAGGAAGAGGAGGTTGAAAAGGAAGATAGGATGGAATGAGAGAAGGGTGAACAAGAAGTGTGAACGAGGGAGGGACAGGCAGACGGTGAGGTGTGATGAGGTAGGGGCGAGAGTTTGAGTGATAAAGGAGGGTTGGGATAAATGGGGCAGGAGGAGGATAAGAAGAGTGGTAGTGATAAGGAGGAGTGAAGGAGGACAGGGAGGGATGGGGATGAGTGTTATCATAGGGGCCTCAATGAAGCACCTGCACACAGGGTCCCTACAGACTGTGATACAAGATGGAACATACATACAGTTGCAAGAAAAGACAGAACTGATTACCAACAAAATGCGGTCTGATCTTCATCTTTGTCACAATTAGAGGCAACACAATCTGATTATGAGACTTGCACAACAATGAAGAGGAATTTTGGACCATTCCTCCTACAAACTCGTTTCATCTCACCAGAACATGCCACAACATCTCAAAGGTCAGGACTCTGACTTGGCCATTACAAAATCCGAATTTTCTATTTTTTACCAATTCTGATGTTGATTCACTTGTGTGCTTTAGGTCAGGACCCAACCTCTCCTAAGCTTCATTCTACTGTTCCCTCAATGATTCCAAGGCATCCTTGCCTTAAGGTAGGAAATAAATCCCAAACATGATGCTACCTCCACTGTGCTTCATAGTAGGGATGAGGTTTTGGTGCAGGTGTGCAGTGCCTTTTCATAGTGTTTTCCATTTTTGGCAAAAGGTTTATCTTTTGTCTCATCTGTCTACAGAACATTACCCCAGGAGTATTGTAGAGCATCCTGGTGGTATTTTACAAGCATGAGATGTACCATAATGTGTTTTTAAAGGCGTTTTCATGAACATAGATTAAAGTAAACTGTAGAGATTTCTACAAGTGTTTTGCTGTAAACAGTGGGTTCTTTTTCACCTCTGTGAGGATTGCATGTTGTGTTCCTGGTGTCCTGAACTTTGCTCCATTTGTAGACACTTTGCCTGCCTATGGGTTTAGGAACAGCCAGGCCTTCAATGCTTTTGTAGCCTTTGCCTGCTTCATGCCTCTTCTAAGGTCCTCTGAAAGTAACGATGCACAATTAATTGAATTTTAATCTCAATCACGATTTTGGCTTCACACAATTAAACAAGCATTATCGAGCAATATTTAAAATGCATTAAAATGCAATTAAATTGCAAAGCAAAAGCTAATCAAGTGCTCCCTAAGTCAGCACTTGACCACATGCCTGCATGTGCCAATCACAGCTGAACAGCTGTAGACAGATATACAACAAAACTCAAATGTCTGGCACAGCAGAAGGCAAAGAGCTTGTCCCTCAAAGCGGATCATCATCCGTTGTTTGGAAATACTTCAGATTTAGCACAAGTGATGTTAACCAAGAACAAATCCTATGCAAAGAGTGTTGTAAAATCATGTCTGCACTGCAAAGCAGCACAATTAGCTTATTCAAACCTTATTAGCATCTCTTCATTGGCTACCTGTTAAATCCAGAATTGAATTTAAAATCCTTCTCCTCACTTACAAAGTCATTGAAAAATCAGGCCCCATCATGTCTTAAAGACCTCATAGTATCATACTATCCCAATAGAGCACTTTGTTTTCAGACTGCAGGCTTACTTGTGGTTCCTAGGGTATTTAAAAGTAGAATGGGAGGCAGAGCCTTCAGCTTTCAGGCCCTGTCCTGTGGAACCAGCTCCCAGTTTGGATTCGGGAGACAGACACCCTCTCTACTTTTAAGATTAGACTTAAAACTTTCCTTTTTGATAGAGCTTATAGTTAGGGCTGGATCAGGTGACCCTGAACCATCCCTTAGTTAAGCTGCAATAGGCTTAGGCTGCTGGGGGCTTCCCATGATGCACTGAGCACTTCCTCTTCCTCTTCCTCTCATCTCATCTCCATGTGTTTAAACACCACTTGCATTTAATCATTAGCTATTATTAACTCTGTCTCTCTCCCATAGGTGTGCTTTTTATCCTGTCTCCCTCTGCTCTCTTCTGTTTCCCCTCACCCCCAACTGGTCACGACAGATGGCTGCCCCTCTCTGAGCCTGGTTCTGCCGGAGGTTTCTTCCTGTTAAAAGGGAGTTTTTCCTTCCCACTGTTGCCAAGTGCTTGCTCATAGGGGGTCGTCTGACTGTTGGGGTTTTCTGTCTAATTTGTAGGGTCTTTACCCTAAAATATAAAGCGCCTTGAGGCGACTGTTGTTGTGATTTGGCGCTATATAAATAAAATTGAATTGAACTGAATTTAATGTTTGGTTTTGGTACAGTTTTTTCTTTTTTTTTTTTAAACATATTTTGTTTTTCTTGTAAGAGATATACTGGATTTAGGTGAATAAGGATGCAAACATTTGTACAGATGTGAAGATGTAAAAGCACTGGTCTGTTTACATGACAGCACAGTAAAAACATTTTATCAGTAAAATCAATAAATAATCGTGACAGATAATTGCGATCTCAATATTGAACAAAATAATCGTACAACCCTATCTGCCTGGGTTTTTTTTTTGGTCAGATTTTGTATGTCTGTAAATGTGACTTAGACTGAAGATCAAAGAATCAATGTGAAAGGCCTGTTAATTAAAGCCTTGTTATAACAAACTTTTTCTTGCAACTATAAGACAGTCAGTCTTTTCTGCACACCCAGATATCATGCCAGCTTATGAGGTTTACATTCACATTCCCCGAATTCATGAAATATGCTTTTCATCTTCACATTTCATTTGCTAATTTATTTCTCCTCAGAAGTTCTCTGAGCCCTTTGATCCTTTGAAGTCACACAATATGAATATATGTAATGTACGTAAGAATTCTGACCTCCAAGCTGTCATATAGTTGCACAAGGACCGCCAACCACCCAAACACAGTTGCTAACAGTAACACACACTTGCACAGAGGATTCTGGACAACAGAAAAGTTAACTCCACTCCAGAGGGAGCAGACTTATTCACTCAATCCTCTTGTACTACTGAAGAAGAGTACACTGAAGGTAGATCCTTCCTGTCTGCACAACTTCATGAAATGATGAGACTGCCAAAATATTAATCTGACATATAAAATTAAACTTACTGGCTTCTAACAATGTACTAATATTACCTTGCTGCCGAGTTGTCTTCAGCGGTTTAAGATTATCTTAGATGGAAGCCATGTGCAGCTTCATCATAGACATACAGTACAATGGAACCCAGCTTTGGTTGTGTGAAATATTTATCTTGTAAAACAGCTCAATGTAAAAGATGCACATCAAAACAAACTAGAGAACTACAGTGAAACACCATCCAATACATGTTGTTACATCTATTTAAGTCTGCAATTACTGTTTCAAAATAAAATAAAACACTTTTTGCCATTTCACTTTTGGTCTCAATTTGTTTTTTATAATGTTATGAATTTTCCAAGCCTCATTTAATTCATTATTTTCAAGGGAATGAGTTCATTTGCTAAATTCATTTTGATTTAGACATTTTGAATCTTCCATAATGCAGCACCAAACTGTCCTCTTAGTTTACACAGTTTTGTTTTCTTTTTGAGTTCTCCTTTGTATTGGTTGGATACGACTTATTTTAGGAGTTAATCTTTTACGACTTACAAAGAAGTGAAATGCGTTTTAAAAAGGTGTAATAATACTTCGACTGATATATTAAAGAATGAAGAATGAGGCAGATGTAAGTTTAATACTCTCAGCATAAATCTGATTTATTATGAGATGATTTTAATGTATCAAATGTAATGTTTAATGTATTTTTCATCAATCAAATGTGCTTTGCTTTCTGCATAATTTTCAGAACTTAAGCACTTGATTTTACGATGCCAAATGTTTACGGTAGGCTGTTAAGAAGTTTACAAAGCCTTTAGCCTTGCCAAAGTTTCTTCAACAAGTGTTGAAAAATACAACCCCCAAAAAAGTTGTGACATTGTGTAAAATGTAAATAAAAACAATGCAAAAATTGCAAAGATTTCCAAATCTCATAAACTCATATTTTTTTATCACAGTAGAACACAGAAAACATATCAAATGTTTAAACTGAGACATATTATTATTTCATGAAAAATATTAGCTTATTTTGAATTTGATGGCAGCAACACGTCTCAAAAAAGTTGGGACAGGGGCAACTAAAGCCTTGAAAAGTAAGTGGTGCTAAAAAGGAAACAGCTGGAAGAACACATTTTGCAACTAATTAGGCTAACTGGCAACAGGTCAGTAACATGATTGGGTATAAAAAGAGCATCTTAGAGGGGCAGAGTTAAAGGCGGCCAGAGGTACACCAGTCTGCTAAAAACTGCATCTACAAATTGTGGAACGATTTCAAAATAATGTTCCTCAGAGTAAAATTGTGAAGAATTTTGATCTCATAATCTACAGTACATAATATCATCAAAAGATTCAGAGAATCTGGAGAAATCTCTGTGCGCAAGGGACAAGGCTGAAAATCAATATTGGGTGCCCGTGATCTTTGGGCTCTCAGGCGGTGCTGCATTAAAAACAGGCATGATTCTGTCATGGAAATCACTGCAAATGCAGATTAAAGCTCTATCATGGAAAGAAGAAAACATATGTGAACATGATCCAAAAACATAGCTGTCTTCTCTGGGCTAAAGCTCATTTAAAATGGACTGAGGCAAGGTGAAAAACTCTTCTGTGGTCAGATGAATTGAAATTTGAAATTCTATTTTGAAAACATGGACGCCATGTCCTCTGGACTAAAGAGGAGTGGGACCATCCGGGTTGTTATCAGCTCTCAGTTCAAAAGCCTGCATCTCTGATCATATGGGGGTGCATTAGTGCCTATGGAACTGGCAGCTTGCACATGTGGAAAGGCACCATGAATGCTGCAAGGTATATACAGATTTTAGATCAACATATGCTCCAATTCAGGCGTCTTTTTCACGGAAGTCCTTGCTGAACTGCATACTGCATCTATTACAACAGCATGATTTCATAGTAGAAGAGTCCAGCTGCTGAACTGGCCTGCCTGCAGTCCAGACCTTTCGCCAACTGAAAACATTTAGTGCATCATGAACCCAAAAATATAACAAGGAAGACTCAGGACTGTTGAGCCACTAGAATCCTATATCAGATAAGAATGGGATGACATTCCTCCCCCAAAAGTCCAGCAACTGGTCTCCTTAGTTTCCAGATATTTATGGACTTCTGTTTAAAGAAGAGGGGATGCTACACAGTGGTAATCATGGCCCTGTCCCAACTTTTTTGAGACATGCTGCTGCCATCAAATTCAAAATAAGCTTATTTTTTTTCTTAAAATGGTACATTTTCTCAGTTTAAACATTTGATATGTTTTCTATGTTCTATTGTGAATAAAAGGAGATTTGCAAATCATTGCATTGTGTTTTTATTTACATTTTAGACAGTGTCCCAACATTTTTGGAATTGGGGGTGTACAAATAAAACAGGACTGGATGTTGTAGTGAAGCCTGATATTAAATTAAGACCATTTCATGTAAGACTGGGCTATTAATTGAATTTTAATTTCACCTAATTTTGCCCCTCCCTAAATTCACATGCATTTGACATTGTTAGAAATATTGATGGATCCTTTAACTTTTTAGAGAATTTAGAAGATTTGTTACATTTGTTACAACTGAACATGTAGGATGTTGTTTGAAATTTTCAATTACTTTCCAGTTTGGTGGTTCTGTACTTTAGTCCTGAACATTCATAGTCCCATCAAACAAACCTCCCCTTGGTTAGGTAATTTGTATTCAACAATGCCTCTGAGGGAAAGTATAAAATGATGACGAGGAGATCATCATATACATGACAAAGAGGACACCACTCAAAACCCAGGGGAGCCAGCTGCCGAGTGATGGGCTTACAATGATCACTGGCCAAGTCCAGCAGGACATCAAAAGACAGAGTGTTTTAGAGGAAATATTTTTTGAATTGTGTTCACTTCATTGTTGGGAGGTGACACAAACAGCGAGACCAAGGCGGAGATAATAAATAGTTACCAGACATGCTCTTCACCGAGCACTGGCTGTTCTTTCTCTTTCTCTTCGGCACATCTGGCCACCTGGGAGGGAGGAGGTAATGAGGGTGGTAGAGGGCAGCAGGCACAGGGAGAAAAAGGACAAAAGTACAATGTGATTAAAAAAAAATATGATAACATTTCATAAATAATGTTTCTTTTTCAAATTCAGGTAATGCAGTGAGTGATATTTTTCATTAATTGTTATAGTAGTTAAAAATGCCCACCACACTTTTCCAGCTGAAAATGATACAAGGTAATACACTTATTACCTTGGGAGACTGGTAATTTTCTGACCAGAACTCCATAAAACACACACAAGCCACTTCATTAAAAATACATTAAACTACACTGCATTTTAGATATTTAAAGGCATCCTCTTCATATATATTTTGGTCTTCATTTTCAGTATGTACTTACATTTTACATTTGGTTTGTTGATTAATCGATCTAGCACTTTAATGAAATTTTATGTGACCTATTAGATGGAATACCATGAAATTTTAATGGTGTATCAAACTGGATTTTCAGTATTTACTGGATGGTTTGCTGTGTAATATGTTGAACACATTCATGGTCCCAGGATGATGAATAACTTCAACCTTGTATAATAAACATGTTTAAGTTCTGGTTTGAGTGTAGTGCTAATTAGCGATCTTAACTAACACAGCATGCATGGTAAACAAAAACAGTAAAAAAAAAACAGTTCCTTAAATCACCCCTTGAGGCTGGCTTTACCCCATTTAAAATGCCCAACCTTACAAGTGAAACAGGTTGGTATCATTTCGTCTTGTTCGGTATTTGGTTGCACTAAAAGGCAATATAAGGAACTGGCTGTTCAGTTTGTTTGATAAGTAAGTGTTTTAAGCCTGTTTCTACTAGCTAAAATTAGAACCCCCTTTAGCCTCACTGATGCACCATGTTAACCAAGTTAGCTAGACTAGAGTGAGTTGGTAACCCCACAGCTCCACCCTCTTGACCAAATATGGTAATGTCCAGTTAATAAAAAAACAATAGGAGAGTGATGGCCAAAATGCCAAACTCAGCTGCCATGACAATTTGTAGACTACTGACTCACAGCCCTATGGCTATCTTTAGTACACAGTCTGTGGGTAAACCATGTACTGTAAGCATTGTTGACATGTTAGCATGTTATGGATGGATAGATAGAGAGCCAGTTTAATTTAAAGAATTTCAACATTTTTTGGGATTAATGACAAATTCTAGTCCATGATTCAAATGTGACAATTTGAATACTTTCCATGCATGGACGTGGAAGTCTGCTCTACCCTGTGCTCTGCACGTGCGCACACACACACACACACACACACTTCGGGATATAAATAAATCCTTTACTCATTTCATCCCCACCTTCTGTCTCTTTCTATAATTCTTTATCCTTCCTCTTTTCTCACTCTCACCGGATAGATTCTGTATTTTCTTCTAGCAGCAGATTTGGATTACCATAGTCTATCTCTTTTATTCTGTCTATCCACACGTCTGGCTGTTTGCTCCACACCCCTCCCATTCCTGCTTTTCTCTGTCTCTCCTTAAAAACTGTCTGCTCTCCCCCCCAAAAACCACCACCATCACCACTTTGTCAACTCTCACAGCTGCTGCTATATTCCTTCGATCCTCCCAGTGATTTCTGTTTTTCCCTTCCCTCCGTTCCATCTCTTTTCTCTCCTCTCTTCTCCTCCCTCAATTTCCACCAACAGTATTAGGCAACACCACTGTCATCCCTCGTTTTCCTCCTTCCCCCTGCTCTCTTGCTGTCAAATCCACTTTGCTCTTCCAACCCCCCACCCCAAAAAAAGAAAAAAAGATCCTCTGACGTCTCTTTCTCAGTTCTTGCTGCACTTCACGGTCCATGAAACTTATTATCTTTATTGCAGTGCACATGGTCAGGCAGTAACATGGTGGGAAACTGTCTGCTCTGGTAGCTGATCAATGTGAGCTGAACTGCGGTTATGTCACTGCTGACAGCTCCACTGTATATTTCTACAAACGTGAAAGAATTACTCAAATGTGCAGGATGGTGTGGTCAGGAAAAAGTGTCTCGAGGATGACTCTGCTATCCATTTGTACAACTAAAATAAATCTTTATTTGTGAGCCGTTTCTGATAGTGAGTACAAAAATCCACCATGACAATGTACAGTTAGAGGACGTGGATATCTGACAAAAACTGCATCCTTAAAGCTGCAGCCATTTATTGCTGACCACAAGGGGGCAGTTAAATCTCACAAAGTTGTAAAGTCTCACTATTGTTAGGCATTAAAACCGCATATGTTGTGGAGCTGTTTGGTCTTTATCAATGTGAAATTGTTATCTTCAAAGTGGAAGCCAGATGTGCGGTCAGAGTCTCGATTAGTTGTAAATATGTGCAAAATGTGACAACTAGCACAACAATCATAGTCAAATACTGCAATCATCATTTAGTGCACAATTTTCTGTGCTTGAGACAACACTACCTTATTACTACACAAGTAAGCATCCAAACTGAGGCCCAGTGAACATCCCACATTTGTAAAATGTTTGTTTTTTTTTAAATCATCAGAGCCTTTGCCTTAGTGATATTGCCTTTGACAAAGGAATAAACAGAAACCATCATCCCAATTTTATAACTCTGACATTATAGCATACATTTAGTGGTGACTGAAAAATAATGATACGGTTGCCAAGACAGCCACAGGAGCTGGTCCAGAGCTCCGTCCTGGTGGCATTAGATGAAAGTTCTGGAAGTGGTGGATGCATTGACAACAGATTTACTGTTAAGCTAGCATGGCTTACAGAATCACTAACGTCCATTAACAACTGATAGCACCTCCTCCACGCACACACACACACACACACACACACACACACACACACGCATAGATAAAATAAATAAAACAACAACAAAGCAATATCAACACATCTACAATAGGTTGACTGTTCGGCTATAGACCTTCCTACTGCACTGATAAGGAACTGCATTCATTTTCAGTTTCCCTGACAATTCCTTTCACATAACATAAGAGCAACAGATTTCTTGCCGAAGTTTAAAAGTTGTTTAAGAATCATGTGAATAAGGACCCCAGACATTTCATTAGATCAGAGTAAATTAATGCAATCACCACTTGGAAATCCAATTTGTGCTCTACTGCTATGAACTCACGACTAATAAATTGGGTTAAAAAAAAAAAAAAGGAGACAGACAAGAACATAAACAGAAACTGTTGGCATCCCTTCCCCACTGCACTCAACACATGCAGACGTCTCACACTTTATGTTATGAGCATGTGGTGGGGGGCACAGATGCCAGCAGTGGCACACACCCACCTTCAACACACATGCACATGAACACAGAGAAATGCATTCCCACAAACACACCAACCTGTTGATGCAGTACGGCTGTAAGATATGCATGTTGCTCCTTTTGAAGGAATATCAGAAGAAGAGAATGCAACCCAGCAGCTCCGTCTGCTGTTCCAGCCTCCCAGGAAGTTACTGCACGTGTCCCACTCAGCCTGGTTCACATGAACGCAGGCTGTGTTTGCAGACCTCAAATCCCCGACTACCAGCCTCCCACTGAACTCAGCGATGAAGTTGATGTGGCAATAGTAGCTCTGTGCCTCAGACTGGCTGCTGGGAGGAACGGCCACTCTGTTTATTTCCCTCCCGCCACCTCCCCCTTCCCTCCCTCTTCCTCTCCCTTCTTTCTAGTTGTTCTCGTCCAGCCTCCCCTCCCTCCCCTCTCTCCCTGTCTGCATGTCATGTGTAGTCCCCCTCCCCTCTCTCCCTGTCTGCATGGCATGTGTAGTTCCTCCCCCCCCGGTGTCATGCTCTCTGTCATCACAACACAACTCGTCATGCTCTGGTCTACCTTGTAAAACCTCTCTCGCTCTCTTTAACTTCCTGTCCTTGCTTTATTATACATAATGTGTTTGATCTCCGAGCAGCCTGACTTCCCCTCTTCTCCCTCTCTGTCACCTGTCATTCCTGCTGATATTTTTACATTTGATTCCTGTCACTTTCCCCTTTATGACCTCTCTGTTTGCATCTTTCTATTTTCACTTTGTTCCCCAAGAGGGAAAAAAAAACAAAACAAAAACAAAACTGTTGCCTCTCTGCATCCAAACTCACTTAAGCTTTAATGCTAACTTGATTACATAACAGCAGTCTGATGCAGTCTCCCCAGTACAGCTGAGTGAACTCTTATGAGGACACTGAGATGCTAGATATCTCATCAATTGAATTAGACTGGTCTGTGATCTCTTTTTGCTCCATGTGTAAACATGTTGCTATGAAGCCCACAACTGCAGCTAGATACTAAATTACCTTGAAGAATGCAGCTGAATAATCCCTGACAGAGTTCATCTGAGGTATAACAGCAAAACAAAAAGCCACACAACAAACCATGAAAAGAGAAATAACACTTTCATTTGCTAATTATTTCTGGTTGCTTCAATATTGCTGTTTTGTCAATCGCTGATATGCCAGCTTCACTTCCAGCAGCTCTAAAGGCCAAACCATAAAAGGGAATGACTTACAGACTGACTTAGCCTTAGTAGCCAACAGCAGCGAGTGAATTTAGAGATGCAGAACTTTAACTGACAGCATACAAAATTGTTTTTCAAACTTCTATTCAATGAATATATCTATTTATGTTTGTAATAAAACATTTTACATTTAATATCTTGCACTTTCTCCACAACTGCACCGGTTTACGGGCCCTTTTATCACTGCAAATCAAATAAATAACATGCTTCAGGTTGCTGAGCAGAGCTTTATTGCACAAATAAAAAAGAAAGGACATAGATTTGCTATAAATCCCACTTTATCCAACATGTTTTATAAATGCCTCACTCCCCAAAATACAAGTTTGTGGAATAAAACATTGACGTAGCCACCGTAACATCACCCACTGATTCGTGAAGTCCCGAGATGGCACTAGGGTAGTTTTCCCCATACAGACTTCTACAAAACAAAACTTCTCTTAATAACCAGAGGAGTCTCCCCCTACTGGCTACGAGAAAGAATGCAGATTTAAGATACTTCCACATTGGCTGCACCTTTCAGACTGGGTAGCTACGTTCATTAGTTTTATATACAGTCTATGGCTGCAGCATTAGCATTAGCATTAGGAAGAAGATATACAATTAAGGACCATTACATGTTACATTTTTGTTTCAGAGTAGAGTCAATAGGGCCTATTGTTACCAAGTGGAACAATCACTCTGCACTGCTGTGACATGTAGGATACTGTGCAAAAGTCTTGAGCCACCCTCAATTCTTTATATTCCGTTTCCAAAGACCCAGACTTTCTTGTAATTTTTTTTTAAAGTGGTCTTGAGCAATAGTTTCCCAGATTTTCTGAAGGTCTTTCAAAGCGTTTCTTTGGACATTGGCTGCTTTTTCACTCATTTTCAGTCCACTCCTTGTACCTGACCATTTTCAGAAGAATTATTTTTGTTTGTTAAGCCACTTAACACTGACCTATGAATCATTCAAGCATAAAAACGGGCACCTAACTCAAGGGATGAATCAGTGTTGTGTCTAAACATAACAGACAACTTAGCAAAGAACAAATTCTAAGTTGTATCTTTAGGCACTTTGTTACTAGCAGCCTGTCACAAAAACACATAATTTGTTCCCATTTCTTCAGTTGAATCTATGAAAAATGCCAAAGATAACACAGTTTGACAGGCATAAAATAGTATTTTATAGCATTGTGTCCTTAAAAGATTTGAGGAATCTCGACAAAAGAAGTAGCAGGCCTAAAAAACTATCTACAGTACAGTTTTTCAGAACAGTATCTGAAAGTCGTGTCCTTAAGAAATGGGGGAAAAATCCAGCAATGATCTGCCCCTTCAGTTGATCCATCTACTGTTCACTGAAGCCTCATCAGAAATGGTGTCAGTGGAAGGGTGGCTGTCAAGAAGCAGGAAGAGGTGCAACAGTGACTGTCTACAGCTACCTGTTAAACACAGTGGAGGCTCTGTCATGGTTTGGGGCTGCATTTCAGTCAGTGGTGTTGGAGATCATGTCAAAATTGATGGAATTATGAACACAGAAAAGTACCATCAGATTTTGATAAACCATGTAATACCATCTGGAAAGCATCTGATTGGCAATGGCTTAATTTTTCAGCATGACAATGATCCCAAACATGCTGCCAGTGCAGTAAAAGCATACCTGGATAGAAAAACACACAATGGATTGGCCTCCCCAGGGCCTGGACATCAACATTACTGAAGCAGTGTGGGATCATCTTGACTGAAAACAGAACAAAAGGCAGCCAACATCCAAAGAAGAGCTTTGAATGTCCTTCAAGAAGCCTGGAGAACTATTCCTGAAGACTAGTTACAATAAATTACAATAAAGCTTGCCTAAGAGAGCTCAGGTTGTGTTGAAGAATAAAGTTGGTCATACCAAATATTGAATTTCAAGCTGGTTAGAATTGTACAGACGGTTTTTGCCTTATATATTGTATTTCCATTAATGTTTGCATGTTTCCATAAATCACTGCACCTATTTCCCATTATCCTAGCAAGATATAGAAATGAGTGGTGGCTCAAGACTTTGCACAGTGCTACACATCTGCATCATTAAATGCTATCACATTTGGCATATTTCATGGATGGCTTACATATACACATTATAATCTGACTTTCTCACATGGAAAATGTTCGGTTTTTTTGTATTTTTGCACTGACACGTTTTAGCAGTTGTGAGATCACTGTAAAGCTGTGAATACAAAGAGTCTGTTGTTGACTGGGTGCAGGACCCCACTTAAGAGAGTCTGTGACACTAACGGGTGGCCTGTGTGGTTGGCAGGAAAGGCAAGGGTGGGGTTGAGTTGTAAATGGAAGCTGTTTCAAAATAGTCTCCCAGACATGCGTCACTATAGCCAGGCCACAACACATCTCCCCGTTCTTTCCCTCTTACTGGTTTCCATATGTTCTGTTGGCACCATTCTCCACGCTGTAAGGCCATGCAGATGATTAAATTTCCTCTCAATGCCCCGAATATATCTGAACAAATGTTTAATAATCAGAACAATCATTCAGTTGGTTTGCCATATTTAAGTCCACAATTAGACATTAAGTTTTTAATCTAACAAAGGTTCAGTCAGATTTGCCTTAAAACGGCTATAATCAGCTCCATGCCACTACCATCCACTGTACACTACCTACCCAAAAGGTAGGTAGTAATATAGTAGTAGGTGGAGACCAAAAACATTGCTAAAATTTCAGTAACCAATAACAAGTTCATATCTAAATCCAGTTTTACAAAGTCTTGATGGCATTGCATGTTTCTGAATGCACTTGTTTGATTTGTTTCTTTATGAATCATCTCCACCATCATATGTGCACCCCCCTTCAGCGGCTGTGCATCCCCTCAGGGGGACCCATACCCCAGATAGAGAACCACTAATTTACACTCCTCTGTGGATGTGCCGCACGAGTGTTGGCTGGAATTTTCCGATTGAGGGTGGGATTGATGTGGTGAAAGGATTGTTGCTGCTGTAGCGTTTTATAGGACATGTTTTGCTTTAGCTTTTCCTTGAATTTTCTCACATCTGCACTCAGATTTGGTTTGGGGAATAGTTCTCATCATGAAAAGTCTTTTTGCTAAATCACAAACTAAAATTCAGACTAGGTTTTGTCAAGTTGACATCTGTGCTGTCTTATGACTTTAGTAAACCGTTCAATTCCAACTGAAGCTCGTGGCTTTAGGCAGCCACTCAAAGTTAAGCATTTAGAAAGCTGTTGACGATAAAAATAACTTGCTGTACATTTGCGATTTAGTACAATGAAGGCAACTCCTGCCTCATTCAAGTGCATGTGTGTGTGTGTGTGTGGGGGGGGGGGGGGGGGGGAGGGGGAAAGAAAGA
>VUQI01047056.1:15838-40617 GCA_015106735.1 Paratilapia polleni | reverse complement strand
ATCCATATAAAAAAAAAAAAAAAAAAAAAAAAAAGATTCACATCAGCCCTATTTAAGAAATAATACACTCTGTGCGTGACACTATAGTCTATAGCACTGCACTGAAAAGTAGGCTGCCTATGTTAACTGGCCACAAGATCACTCTAAACCAGAATCCTAATAACTGATCAACTATTTTAATTGAAAATATGGTTATTATGTAATAGTTATTTTTGAGACTTTAACTTAGTAACCTGGTATTGTATAAAGTTGCCCAGGACACTTGATATATATAGCCACGTCACGCATTTATTTATGATCTTCTTTTTTTCTCCTTTAGGTACATCGTGTGGCAAAGGATTTGGTAAATAACTGCTGTCCCTCAGAGTACTCTGTGGAACGGTGAGTTCAGTCCTGTGACCTTTCACACATGAATTACAAGTTCAACAGTGGGATTTACAGATAACCAAGACTTCTACATAATTGGTACAGATAGATGGATCTCTGGAAACATTATTAGAAAACAATGATGAGCACCAAACAATAACATGGCATGTTTAAGAAGCTTTTTAGTAGCTTTGTTGTAGATATGTTGCAACTACACTCTGTTGTCATCTGTGATCAACACAAGCTAGTCAACAAAAAGCCAGATATTTCTCACATGCAAGACACATTGAGTATTATATATAAGTTGGAGTCTGCTGAGTACAGGACTCTTTCACAGCTGGAGTCACTCCAGTGATGATGGCCAAATGAGGGGTAACATTACCTGTCATTGAGAAATGAAGAGGCTTCATGTTCAGTACGAGACAGAGTTCATAAACAGTGGTGTCATTTATATCAGCACATGATGCCAACACACATCACTCCTAGTATTCAGCTTGACAATAGAGTGGATCTATGCGGTTTCTGTTTCCTTTTTTCATGCTTTTTTTCAGTGTATCTGCTCCAGCGTTTCTATTTTTAGAATTGCTCAAATACCAGGGGATCCTGCACTCCTCCACTCTTACCCCATTTCAGCTGAATGTCACAACTTCTGCTCTTCTGTGTCAGGTTGTTTTCTTTTAAGGCATGCAAAGATATTCAGGTATAATCCATAATGTCTGTACCTGTGTCACGTTGTTTTTTTATGACTTAGTAAAAGATTTTAAAAAAAGCAAACGAGCACTTTAATCTAGAAATGCACTGGCATTGGCTGATCCCAGCCTTGTTGACTGCTAATGGCCTAAAGGCAAACTCCACAGAGGTGAATTTGAACCCAGGACCTTCTTGCTGTGAAGCGACAGTGCTAACCACTGCTCCACTGTGCCATCCAACACTGGAGTCTTTGATTTCCAAAACTATTCAGACCCTTAATACTTTGTAGAAACCCCTTTGTTAGCCAACAATGTGTGTAGGTCCCTACTGCCTTTCGCCACACCTGGATATGGGCAGAAAAGCTGAAAGACTTTAAACCATTAAATTAATTATTTTTTTGTTTATTTTTGGCACAAAAGGGTGAAAAAAAACCAAAAAAACCAAAATGAACACACAAAAAATATCAGCATTAGCTAGACTTCTATACTATTGGTTTACGTTTGCAACAAGACAAGTTGCCCCCTGTTGGTCAGTAGAAAGAATGCAGGTGTTTGGCACTTAGCATTCCATTTTCAGACCCAGAGGGTACATACATCTTTTATATACAGTAGAGTGTGTGATTTTGATTCCACCTAGTACCTGAAAGTTTGGATATCTTGGCCTCTGCCACCCCAGTTTTGATCAATATATGTTCCTGTCCACTGCCCATTTTATGGTTGAGTACCTCTTTAAAACAAGATATCTTAAGTTGAAAGATATGTTATCACTTAGAGCCAGGGACAGCTCAGACACAGGCTGTTATTGACAAGAGGAGACATTTACCGTCCTCCTTGCTCACTTCCTAAATAGTCTCTATTTTCATGCTGGGTCCTTGGGGGGAGGAACTGTCAGGTAGAGAAGAGGGCCATCTTGAAAAGATTCTGATCACTGCAACTCACTACATAAGGCCTGCCCCAGTAGTGCTCAGGTGATGGCACCCTGTAGAGAATTTCATAAGGAGTCTTCATTTATCCCAGGGTGAAGGTGGAGAAAGAAAGTATAGAAAAGCAAAAAACACCATTGCCAGCTATGTCTGGCTTCGTCATCTTCTGCTCCCGCAGAGCAGACACTCTTAAACCAGAGACATCCACCTCACAGCTCGACAAGCATTAGCTCCTGAATCAACCCCAAACACACACACAATGCATATTTTACAACTGGCGACATGAGCACATATTTGTTTGCTTACATCTTCTAATTAAAAAACAGCCCCTTGCATACAGACATGCAAGCCAGACCTGCTGTTAATTTCCATTATTTGTAATGCTGAATTTTCAGCCAATGCCTTATTCTGTGTGCTGACGTGTGTGTGTGTTTGTGTGTGTGCGTTTGTGGCAGTAACATTCCCGTAGCCTGTGTGATTGGAAACTCAGCCAGCAGTATTGTGCCTCACCGCCATTATTGTAATGAATATTTAGTGCAGTGTTGGCAAGATAGCCGACACTCACCCAACTACGATGTGATATGATACTGCTGCGTGAATAAGACGAGCATTTGGCAGCATTTGTATATTTTTAAGCATGATTCAGTGAGCTGGTGAAATGCATAGTGACCAAAGCACAAGATTTAAGAATAAAAGGTGGATTAATTTCAGGCTTTGTGGTGGTGCTGGTGAGTTACTGCCTCAGATGATTTAATCTTTATGACAAAAAGAAATAGGCTAGACATATTTCATCTATGTCATAAGTACACAGTTTTCGTATATGTGTAAGCAATGCACCAGTGGACATTTGGAGGGTTAGATGACCCACGTACTAAGGAGGGAATTGGGATCAGGTCTGTAAGGCACCTTGAATCTAAAAATATGTGTATTGTGTCTGTTTATTCAGATTTGACTGAGTAATGACTTCAAGTATGAGTGTGATTCTTAACATATTAGAGGAAATGGGTGCTAAAAGTTGCCTCATTTCCCCCATGGCCTGTGTGTCTCAGCCTCTGCTGCAGCTCTATTTGCTTGCCGTGTTGATAAGTGACCCAAATCAATTAGCCAGACTCCACAAGCTAAGTACCTGTTGTTTTTGGCACACCAGCATCTACCTGGTCCTTTCACCTCACTTGGAATCTTTGCTTCAATGTCTCTTCCTATGCATCCCCCTACAACTTCCTTTCTCACCTCATATTTTGAAAAATCTCTGTCCAAAGGGTTTCTGACCATTCTAACACTGACCAGATGCAAAAGATCAGATGACCACATGTACGTAGGTTCCCAGGAACAGGCTGAAAGCAGATGTGATCGAGATTGCCAACAAAATAGATTGAAGTTTCCCTGGGGAATCAAAGCAAGGTTAGATGTTTTCACACAAAATGTTTTTCTATGGTGCTGTGCAAAAGTCTTGAGCCACCCCTCATTTATCTTTTGCTAGGAAAATGGGAAACAGGTGCAGCAATTATTGAAACATGTACAAACATACATGGAAATACATTATATAAGTCAAAAACACAGTTTGTACAATTCTAATGAGCTTGAAAGACAATATTTGGTATGACCACCTCTATTCTTCAACATGGCCTGAACTCTCCTAGACAGCTTTCTTGTCATTTCTTTAACTAGTCTTCAGGAATAGTTCTCCAGGCTTCTTGAAGGACATTCAAAGCTCTTCTTTGGATGTTGGCTGCCTTTTGCTCTGTTCTCTGTCAGGATGATCCCACACTGTGCCAGTAATGTTGATGTCTGTGCTCTGGGGAGGCCAATCCATGACTGACAGTGTTTGATTTGAACAAAAAATTAAAAATTTGGATTCATCATTCCATAAGACCTTTTGCCTCTGATTGTCAGTCCAGTTCTTGTGTAATTTGGCATACATGAGCCTTTTCTCCCTGTTTCCCTTTCTGAAGAATGGCTTCTTGACAGCCACCCTTCCACCTGAGACCATTTCTGATGAGGCTTTGGCAAACAGGAGATGGATCCACTAAAATTGGTTCTTTGCTAAAGTTGTCTGTTATATGCAAACACAACACGGTTCATTCCTTA
This sequence comes from Paratilapia polleni, assembly GCA_015106735.1. Taxonomy (NCBI): domain Eukaryota; kingdom Metazoa; phylum Chordata; class Actinopteri; order Cichliformes; family Cichlidae; genus Paratilapia; species Paratilapia polleni. Next base: position 36,551 of record VUQI01047056.1, on the reverse strand, counting down.
AGTTAGGTGCCTTTTTTGTGCTTTAATGATTCATAGGTCAGTGTTAAGTGGCTTAGTAAACAGAAAAAAATATTCCTCTCAAAATGGTCAGGTATGAGGACTGGACTGAAAATGAGAAACTTTGAAAAAAGTCTTCAGAAAGTCTGGAGAACTATTGCTCAAGACCAGTTTTAAAAATTACCAGAAAGTATGGTTCTTGGAAGCAAAATATAAAGAAATGAGGAGTGGATCAAGACTTTTCATGGTACTGTACTTTGGGCTGATATCCTTACTCATAGCATCTTGTCAAGTGTGTCTACCTAAAAATCAAATCCAGAGAAACACAAGGAACATGTTATTCGGTCAAAGTGAAACTTAGCTGGAACAGTATTAGTTTTATTGGTAGAAAGGAGACGTGATTGTGTTAAATTGGCTTCTGCCTCAAAGTTCCTTCCATCATCTGTCCTCTAATCTGAGATTCTCATCCTCATAAATCATTTCCTTCTGACGTTGCTTTTGGAAAGCAGCTGATTAGGATGCTTTGCTGTTGAGCACAGTGCTCTGTGTGAAAATCAACATCAGCATTGTAAAGTATCGTAAAATAAACATTATTATTTCCTTATTTCTTAATAGAGTTATGTTACAGTGTTTTGGCTTCTCTCTCTTCAGATATTAAACAGCATATGTTCTGTGTGATCCAGCAGCAAGAGCAGTTCAAAATACAGTATCACACTTATTAACATGTATTTAGATGTGAAGAACCCATCTGGAGAGTACCTGCTTTCTTTCACACTTAGCACCCACACCATGCCAATCTGTTCCTCATTTTCTTTTTTTCTGATGTAAAACAGAATATTGAACACGTCTGCTGGTCCATCCTTGCCTTTGACCAGATAGGAGATGGAAGGGTCCGGTTTCAAAGCCCACATTTGTTTTGGAAGCTGGAAGGCAGTGACCAGATGCGAAAACAGTGTAGTCATTCAGGCAAATCTGCAGTAAGCGGCTGTTGTCACTGATAGTGTAGATTCAATCCTGCAGACTCAGTCTGCTTAGTGTTTCAGTGACATCTGTTTTAAACTGCTAGACAGAGCTTTATCCAGTGATTGAACTTTTTATCACTACAATGCTGGGATTGTGTTTACATATCTTCGCTTTAACACCAACTCTGTATACCTCTCGAATAAGTGATGAGGTGGATATTATTATTTTGTGCTGACATATTGTTTATATGGTCAGTGTAGGTATGATTATACACCTGTGGCATTTTGATTATGTGACAGTGTATCTAATAGAACCTCAGTGGGAGTTGATATCTGTACCCCCCATGGCTAATATTCTTTAACATACAAAACCAAAGTGTAAACCTGTGCTGCATTATTTTGGTGGTTAGTGGTTATTATAGAAAAAGAATAACAGTTATAGATTTTAAAACTCAAGCTCTACTACAGAGCTAATCCAGGCCAGTGCTGGATGTATTGGATTATAATGGTACAGGCTAAGATGAAACTAACATGACTGTTTGCAATCCAAATTACAAGCTTGCAAATGCTGGCTTGTGAAAATGCATTCTTTTAATGGCCAGCAGGGGGCGATACCTGTGGCTACAAAACTTCCAGTCCTAATGAAGTCTGTGGAAAAACAGTGCCCTGCCCTGACTGACTGTAAAACCTTTCCTTATGAGTTTATGGGCTCAATCACTCGCTTTGGGTCATATTGAATAAAACATTAAGTCCATTTTGTAAATTTTGGTCATTCTAAGTGTCAGAGAGGAGAGTTATCCAGGGCATGCTCATTGACTAACAACTTGTGATTGACCATCAGCCAATGTGCGTGTGGTTTCACAGTCAGATCCACCCCTCAGTCGTCACATCTGGTTTCAAAACCCAAGATTGCAATGGCAAAAGAGTTCATATCGAGGCTTCAGAACGGAACTTCACAAACCAATGGGTGACATCACAGTAGCTACATCCATCTTTTATATTGTCTACTATTAAAACCCTCTTCACAGCAGTAACCCTGCTCACTGACAGATGACGAGTTGGGAGTGACTAGTCTCACTTATTCCATAACCCTGTGCATCAGGTTACAGGCACCAAAGGACACCTTGTGCAGTAGGTTTGTCATTAATGAAATGTTGAAAATGGGCTGGAATAACCCAAAAATGAATAAGTAAATAAACAAACAATTAAATAACATTGTATCTTACAAGACATTTGCAGATGATGCATCCCTAGTCTTCTTTCTGCCTGCCGTATGTTGTGCCTGCCGTAACTCACTTAAAAAATATTTTGCTGCAAACAACACCAGCTTGGCAAGATCACACATTAGTGTACCTCAGATCAGCCCATTTGATCAGACAGACAATTTACACAGTAATTACCGACAGGCTCACAGATAAAACGGTACAGTGTTACTAATGGAAGCTCCCCACAGGAATAAAAATCCATCACACGTGTCTGTGTTGGTTATCTGTCATTCTAAGCATTACTGTCGGATAATTTCAAATGGGAAAAAGAAAACTTCCTCAGATGTGTGCACAAAGCTGCAGAGACTCTGTGAACACGTGCTTGAAAATAGCGCACTGAAATCCAAATATGATCACAGAACAAGAGCAAACAGATCTCCACAAACAGAGACCACATAACTGACAGACTCAGGACTATCGTATTACATTTGGACAGATAAAACAAAGGTGGTGGTCAGCAGACTGACATCTAGTGTGGGCTTGCATGTGAAATCTAAAGCTGATGAGGATTTTCATCACTAGCTTTGTGTTTCCCTCCACTGTGACATTATGATATGTAATATAAACAGTTGATCCTACAAAACATAAGAAGATCCACATCACTTAACATATAAATATAGAAAGCAATCACTGTGTCTTAGAGAACATCTGCTGGAGTTATTTTTTTTTCCTTTTGTATCAACCCTTGCTTTAGTAGAAATATGACGCTAATTGGCAGAAAAGGTTGGACTAAAATATGAACTGAAATATGCTGGCTATCCCATGTCTACTTTTTCTAAAACGCTGGGATTACTTGTTGTTGAAGGAAATAAAAACTCAGGTTGACAGTGAACATTTAACCCCAAAAAAATACAGAAAACACAAATTCACACAAAGCCCAGCGAAACATGAGTACACGGCTACATTATTTCTATTGTTGTCACTGCGGTGCTGTAGGTAGACGACTCTTCTTCATACTTTGTGCTCAGTTCTAGAAAAACTAGAAAAACATATGCATTGTTAAATTAATTAGGGTAATTTAGGTGCCACAATGGCCTGCAGACAACAGAGATAATTATTTACACACATGCTAATGCTGTGCCCCACTAATCAGCGAACATACCGAGTCAAATCAGCATGGTAGCTTATCAGATCAGATTGTTTTTGGTGTAAACCAATTGTTCCTCACTCTCGCTGCTGCTGTTATTACTGAAATTCCCTAGCATGTCCAGCAGGAGAGAGAGCCTGTTGTTTGATCCTTCTCACCTTGATCAGATTACACATCAGAATTAGTATAATTACAGCTGTCACTGATTAATGAGCGAGCTATAATTAGTATTATGGTTATAAGGAGATTGTGTGTTTAAGGTTTGGACATTTATTGAGATGCATGTGTGTGTTTATTTGTAAGTGTGTGTGTGTGTGTAAACAGCTGTGGTTGCCAGCACTAGTGAGAGTCCTAAAATTGAACTATGGAGGGTGGCTGTTCTTGTACACTCGTAATGAGTCTCTGTTATCTTATATGGCTAAGACCTCTGCTTTTTCCTGTTATTTATTACCAATTTTATAAACAAAAGTGTTTATTATGATTAGTTTAATAAAACCCTGATTGAAAAATATTTTTATCACAATGCTGGTGATTTTTGTCTGCCTCTGGCTAAAACCTCTTTGAATAAAAGGTTCAAAATCCCTGTGTGCAGGAAAAACCCTGTACTCAACTCATTATCCCAGAGATCCCCCGAGAATCAGCATGTGAGTTCAAACACTAATGAACATCAGAAGAAACAGCAGTGTAAATATCAGAGTGAAAAAAGCAGGGAAGCCCAGCTGTAATTTATTAACAACTTTTTTACTGTTTGAGGTGTTTTTGAACTGCAATTGACGTGTAGCTAGGGACAGGGTTTAACATGCTGTGCACTTCAATGTAAAAGTACACATTTTCAGCTTTATTGTCGGTTGTTGATTGACTGATTTGGGCTTGTCGTTTGAGTTTGACAAATGTAGAGTTTGCACCTGATTCCTTTTGAAAAGGCGTTTTAACTGCTGAATGCTACCATCATCTGTGGCTTTGGTATTTTCTAGCCATCACTACCCATTTCCTGTAAACCTACTTTGTACCAAATGGCAACAGTTGCATTCATTATAGAGATAGCCTGGTATAACTTGCTACAGGGTGACATTCATGAATTCTGTGAATATAAATTCTGCCTCACTTGCACTGCATAAAGCATTTTGCAACCAGATTCAGAGATTTCCAGTTTGTGCTTAAAATGAATCACAGAGTAACCACCCCACCCCCCACCCCCCCCGCGCGCCTCACTGAGGCTGCAGTCAGTACAAACCAGATGGATTGTATGAAGCCGCTCTAAGGGTAGCAGAGGTAGGGGAGAAGCGGAGCGATAAGAGATGGAGCTGCGGGGTTTCAAATATTAATAGAGATGGAGTGTATACCAGACATCGTGCATGCATGAGCTGTTTTTGTGCACTCCAGGTTTTCAACAAGCTACGCACCCCCTACCACCACATAGCAAACCTCTCAGTCAGTGAACAGTGGTAGCCAGGCATAATGGAAGCACAGATAAATGGACAGGGGGTCTGAGATACATTACCATGATGCTACAGCTACTTTGGTGACATACTTGTGGGAAAGCCTGCTATATCTCAGTTGTCCTGTAGTGGGACCACAAGAGCTGTGTCATATGAAGAGGTGGACCTATATGTCTGTATCTCATAAACTATCTAAAGTATAATATGATCTGTGTAGTCTTTATTAGATCATAAAGTTTGAAATGAAGAGCAAAAAGTGTTTTTTTTAACCAACATTGCAACTGCAGTTATTCCTGTATATTAAATTACAAGAGTTTTAAAATCACAGATTTGCATCGCTCTGATGTAACTGGAATCAGATAAAATAATGCAGTTGCTTGTTTTTGAGGTCCTCCCACGGTTCTTTTAAAATCTACAGAGGGTGAGAAGAATAGGCAGGAAACAGCCAACTTTTCTTTTTTTGTTGTTTGCCAGATGAGAGAAATAACACTCACCCACGGCTGGGTAAATTTACTGGCCATTTTCTGTGTAGCCTGTGAAATAAATAGCTGCCGGCTTTAACACCGACTCTGTTCTATAGCTTTTCAAGACACTGTTGAATATTTAAGTCAAAGGTAGAGTTGTGGCTCTTGGGATTTGAACTTCCACAAGTTGTTTTCTGTAGGAATACATAAATTATGGAATTTGCATTAAAGTCATATTCACTGAAAAGTTTAAGCACTGCTGATATAGAATAAATAAGAGCTTCATATCACGGCTCATAACTACAAACAGCTTAACTTTTAATTCAACACATTCAGGAAGGTTCTTTTGTCCACAAACCAACCTTTACCACCCAGAGACTCTTTGAATAGGATGGGCCCTCTGTAGCACCACTGTCAGATCCGGATCTACTGTAGGATGGATGGACCAAGTGAAACTATAGTGGACAGCGTGGCCACAAGTAACAATTTAAGATGCATGTAAATGTAAACATTTAGTGTAACAGTAAGTTACACAGAGAAGAATCATAAAGTAACAAACTGACTTCAGAAATGTCAGTCACACAGCTAAAAATATCTCAAGTTTTGCTGACATTTGGCTAATTTTAAACACCATAAGCATTCAAATAACACTACAAGTGTAGTGAAGCCTATGAATTTAACTTATATTTTGTAAGAGAAAGGACGCATTGCTTCAATTTTCAAAAACTACAAAGCCTGAATTCAAATTCAAATGATTTTATTTCAATTGGTGGTTTTAGGTGGTTAAAAAAAATGGAAGAGAAATTAAATAGGTTTTATTCAGATTTTAGCCACCTAAGATTTATTCTGGCAGAGAAAACCCCATCCTTATAGCATAGCAGATTGCTCTCGGTGGGTGATGTTGACACACCGTGCCTCAAACCACATGATTCACTGTCCCTTACTGTCGTTCTCTCCTTTTCTCACACAGACAACACTGCATACTTTAGTTATGCTAGTGTTTGAAAACAGATTTCCAGTGCTATGAAGTTGTTATTTGTTGTTTTTTTGTTTTTTTTTAATCAACTAGCCTGAATGCCAGGTCGTGACATTTCATTTTGTGGAACATTTACAGTGTCTTTGTTGGAAAAAATCTGAAAAGAGGGAATGTCAAACTTGTAACACCTTGACATGGTGCATATTTCAGTTCTGATAAAACAAATACAGTTGAAACTGTTCAGTGGTTATTTTTACCTTTGGATACTAAAACAGAATAATCACAAATTGCATGCTTTGATTAAAAACAAGCACATGTAGATATTACAGGTAAAAGGTGCTTCAGATCCAAAGATTCATTTGATGTTCCGGCAGCGTGTGATGGGAGTGTTAGAGTACAAGTGTGTTCCTGTGTGTGTATTTTATTAGCTCCATTGAGTGAATAACATTTGTGATCTATAGTGATGTTGTTTTCTCCCTGCGGCAGTGGGCCCTTTCAACATGACTGCGTCATGGCATGAGTTGGCTGTCACATTTTTCTGGAATGATCTGCATTATGTAAGAACTGAAATAAGAGGAATAGCTGTGCCAAACTGACATACTGCTGCACACATGTGCACTCACCATCACACACACACCTACACACATTTCCAAATTCCCCAGTTGGTTCCGTTACGCTGCAGTCAGAACCACGCCGCTTGGACAAGTCGGTTACCAATATGCCATTTTTTGTACCAGGCTGTAAACATGCTTCTTAATGCTATAAATTTCACCACTGTAACACTGGAGTCTATGGGGATTTACACCCTTCTGGAGCCAGCCTCAAGTGGCTCTTGGAGGAAGTGCAGTTTTTGCCACTTCTGCGTTGGCTTAAGTTTTCAGCTCTGGAGGTTGTGTATTTACAGGTTCATAATTTTATTTTGTGGGCCCACTAGAATAGGCTTACGTGCTCTAATGTAAAAAAAAAAAAAAAAAAGAAGAAGACGTTATTTTCCACATACTGTAAATTGCTGCGGCACCTATCACCATGAGTCTGAAAAGACAAAATTTTATGACTAGCTTAACCAGCCAAAGTTACAGTTTTCATCCATACATTTTCTTGACCACTTACGCAGCTCAGGGTTGCGGGAGCTTGGAGCCCAGCTGACATATGGCAAAGGCTAGGTCTTTTTCTTTATTTCTGTTAGCTTTACCACATCAGTAAGATAGTCTGTTATTTTGAATGTTCTTTCTGTGTGATTGTTTTACATGTAAATATTGCAGTAATCACAGCACAGTCACCTTAAACTGACTGTGACTGGTAATTTTTAGCTCATCAGAATTTAATTAAAATTGCTCACAGTGATCACCTAATGGGTCTTCACCCAAACTGTGCTCAGTGTCAAGGTCATATTTGTTGTTTTATGGGTAACCTGTGAATTTTGATGGATCATGAGCCAAATGAGCTACTACATCATTGACGTTCTGGTTTTGAGAGGACACTGTGCTTCACAATAGTCTGTGTTTGTGTCACTATTTCAGGTGACTCTGCAGAAATGGAAAATGTGCTTTATTGTGAAGGCTGTAACAACATTCAGTATATGTGAGCTGTAAGAGAATAAGAGAAGCAAACATATTCTACTGTTAACTACATCACCAGTGCACCGTGGTGACACTAGACATAATAGGGGTTTTCTTATGGCTTTGAAGACATTACCATCAAAAAAATCTAATAATCCAGCAATCCACTGGGTCTTTTTTTTCTTCAGATTCAGGGAGTTTATGAAGACTCTTATTCTTGTTCCTGTAGTCAACAACAGAACATTCAGTCTGGTTTGCTAGTAGACATTTTACTGTTAGCTGAAGCACCTCTAGTTATGAAATAATGGTGAGCTATTATCTGCTGGCTGCATCTGGATTTAGTTAAGGCAGCTGCTTGGAGAAAACTATCCACTAGGTAAAGAAAAGCCTCAGCAACAAACAAGGTGTTTAAGGATGTTCAGCAGCACTCATTTCTGTGGGTAAGAATAACTCTCTCGTTTGTATCTTTTTAAACATTTAATTTGTACAAATTATTTATACAACACTGAGCAAAAGGGAAAACCTAAAAAACATAACATGGACTCTTTAAAGATCATCAGAGTTAAATGGCATTTCTTTCTTTGATTGAAGAACATGGCAGTTCTTTTGACATTGCAACCGTGTTTGTGTAATGCATCAAGCTGTTCAGCCATTCTGCCATAGCAAGGTTTCTTCAAGCCTGTGAAGTTTGCTGATAAAATTAGCACAGCAAATTAGCAATGATGAGTCACTCATTATCATCCTCGTGTATGTTGGCAGGAGGTGGGTTGCTGTGGGCTGCTACGCCTGTGCAGGTCTTCTATTTACAGGAAAGCAAATGCTCTAAATGAATAAAATATATGTGGGGAAAAAAATCTATTTGTTTTCATGATAAACAGAAGGTTTTGTGGTCATAATTATTTTCACAGCTTTCAACATCTAGATTGCTGCCTTCAGCTGACTAAAGGGAATATAGCCAGTTTTGCTGTTATGGTTTCCTGTGGTGTTTTGTGGAGAGAGGAGTGTCATTCTGGAGGTGGTGTTCCATGAAAGTTTTGGCAGGATTTCAAACAACAGCACTACTTGAGGTAAGCTCCCTGAAACAGAGACAAATGCAGTAGAACAGCTATTTTGTTACTCAAAGCAGCTCTGCTCATTTTGCTGGCTTATCTTTAATTGAAACTGCCTCCTGCAGTTTATTTGTTTGTGTCACTCTCCACTTGGAGTGCTGCACATTAGGGAAACATTTGAGGGGTTTTAAAAGAGTTGACAGCTGTTTTACCTTGAATCCAATAGTTTTAAAAAAAAAAAAAGAGCAACACTATTCAGACACTACATAGCTTTTACTACCTAATTAAAATGTGCCTTTTTCAGCCCTCTCATGAACTGTTACCAGAACATTATTAACATTAACCTTTGGGGAAAATAAGATTTTGAAGAACATTTTCCTTTAACTTCACTTTCTTTTTCACAGATGCATTTGCCCAATCCCCCTCGTTTGCCTGTTTATATTCAGTAAAAACATATGGCCAGTCACGCCACCTTTCCCTTTTTAGGCTCAATTTAAAACATACACTCAGATGTGCTGCATGTTATGATGTTGTCAAATGCCAGTCCATTTGTGACTGCTCCAGTCAATATATGAAAAATTGATGTGATAGAACGAAAAAAATGGCCTCTTCTTGAATGTTGCATGTTGAAAATCACAGAAATTTGCTGGCATGTTCAACTGGACTTCTAAGCAGTCAGATGGCATTATGTGTCGTTGGTTGACTTGACGTAAACACCGCCATAATACAGCAGCAGGATTGAACCTGTCTCTGTTTTTGTGGACAAGATGTCTTGCTTCAGTGAAAGGAACAACTTCTCTTTCTCCTAAACTCTGTGGATGAGTGAATCTTCTCCTGTGCACCTTTTTTCTTTCTTTTTTTTTTTTTTTTAAACCATCTCCTCCGGGTCAGTGCTGGTGTATTTTTGTGTGCTACACTGGAGTGAGCATCATTACCTTAGTGTCTCCTTGGGTGATAGGGGAATGGATAGAGAAAGGTTAAAGACATTCTGAACAGACCTAGGTGGTATCATGTGAGCACTATCAAACAGCCTGGGGTGCACCATCATCAATGAAGCTGAAGCTGTGATTCAGTTGGCTGCTGTCAAAGGCCCAGGTTGAGCACTAACAAGACCTGAAACAACAAAAAACAGCCTTGGCAGTTTATGACCTCATTTTCTGTTCATGTCAAAAGTGTTGCTGCCAACTGTTTGTGTCTGTTTGCTTCTGCTTGTTTCTGCCACTGCCAGCCTTTTTAGATATTGGTTTATCCCATTATGCCATTTCATTTCAATTCTGCTACATCCTGCTTTCTGTTGTAATAACAAGCACCAACAGTAGAACATATATCAACAGTGTATCATGAGTACACTCCTGAACTGGGGGCATTTATGCAGTAAATCACACCTTATTCAGCTGGTAAACATTTAAATATTTCAGTTTTACTTTTTTTTCCCACTCTCTCCGTCTCTCTACCGTTGTGTCATCATTGCAGCGTGGCTGTACCCCAGTTCATGTTAGGAAAAACTAGTTATATAAACATGGCCTGGAGCATTTTACCACACCAGTGCCAGCCTGTTACAAGCCCTACACAGTACACAGAGTGCAACCTCTACACCAGTTTTCATTCAGAATTTGGGATTAAGAGTGAAAGTAAAAACCATGAAGAGAAACGAAAGCATGTGAAACAAAGCTTTCTCTTTTGCCTCAGTAAAGGTGAGTCTCTCCAACCCACAAAATGCGACGTAGAAGGTCAAAGCTAGCTAAAAAAGAAATGTATGTGTGTGAGTATGCGTGTATCAGTAGGAAAGGAACACTGTGTCATTGAAGTCCACTCAAGTTCAATGATGGCAAATCTACCCATAATGCTTTGTAATACACCAGAGAGAGAGTCTCTCTGGGCTGCAAATTACCTCTCACATCTGCTGCTACTCTGTTCCACGAGTAACCCAAAATAACACACACGCACACACACGAGTACTGAATGCCAAGAGAGCGGCGATTTGAATTGATTACACTGTCATAAGTGAAGTGATGATGTGCTTAAACAGAGATGATTGAGGAAGTTACTGTAATTGATTGTTCTGTCAATCCAGTGAATATGGCTTGCATGCAAATTTATATGTAAAATTACTGCAGATTTTGGACGCAATGAGAGGTGGCGGATGAAGAGAGAAGTTATTTCATAAATATACAGCATCGTGTTCCTGTTCAGAAGCACATTTATTGTAGTGACTTGATCCCTTCTTTAAAACAATTCAAGTGAATGCAGTGGTCAGCACATGCTGGTGCCTTAAATGTCAACAACACAGACGTGAAGTATCTAAATATCAACATCCAGAAGTTATGTAGTGCGGTGACTTGCCAGACCGGTCCTACAAAGCAGACCAGAGAGGAGACAGAAAACAAAAAAATTAACCGAGGTGAGTCCAGGAGACGTTTGCCTCTGAAGTTCTAATTTGTTTTTTTCCTGCCGACCTTGAAGGGTCCATCCCTGACAGAAGAGTTTGGAGCAAATGGGGCAGATCTCCAGAGCCACACTTATGAAGGGGAAACTTCTCCATTCTGAATCAAATGTCGTTTTTAAGGCAGATATTTGGAGAGAGTTTCAGTTTGGGTTTGTAGGAGTGATTTCCAAACAGTTTGCCAGTGACCTGGTGGATTTTAACAGCAAATAAGTTGTGAAGAGTGACTAGTAACCAAAGTGGTCTGGAGATTAGCTCAGTAGCTGATAGTAATAGTTAATTAATTGATCACATTTCTGTTATAATACTAGTAAAGAAAAACTCACCAAACTGGATTATTTGGATAAGGCTGTGTTCATTTTTAGCTTTAAGTTTGCTTTTTAGTCCTTCTACACTGCTCTATTATAGCACCAAACACAACAGTGATATTTAAAGGACCTTCAATAGTAACCCCACAGACCAGTGTTTTTATGAGCAAGTCCCTATTTTGTTTGTACGTCACGTAACATGACTACAAAATGGCAAACAAGGATGTAAACGATGCAAAAAAAAAGCACATTTCCTTGGACTGTTAATAGAACAGCTAATTAGTGAAAAATATAACTGTGCAAATAACTTGTAGGTGTGCATAAAGGCTAAAAATGGGTAATTTTAGCGCATTGCTAGGCGGTTGCTAGGCAACGTGAAGACTACATAATATCTGATATAAGTAGAACCTTCAGGGTCCTAAGATATACCTGTGTGCCAAGTTTGGTTGCTCAACTCCTGATGGTCTAGGAGAGGTTTGTGGTCAAAGTAACAAATACCAAAATGCCACAGGGGGTTAAACAGGGGTTAATTTCATTTTTAACCCCTGTGCCAATATTAAAGCACAGTGGCATGTCCTCTTAAAATCCTGTGGTGACATTTTCCTTTTGCTGCACACACCTTCTCTTTTAGGTCTTTGACCTCAATTGCCACTTTGTTATAACCCAACAGTAGTAAGTATTCCATTAATCTTGCGGTACCTATTGAGTTGCAGCATTCAAGTTCCATTTCATTCGTATTTCAACAGAGAAAATTCTCACATGGTGTAGATGGCAGTGAACTGTTTTTTAGTTGCTTGACCTTTCACTCTCTGCATCCATAAAACACTCAATTTTACATTTGCATTTGCTCCTAGCACCATTTTCTCTCTCCCATCAGCTCTCTGCATTTCTCATTGTCTCCTCTTTATATCTGCCCCCCTTTCTATCATGGTCTCTTACATGACCGAATGGGCAAATGACATTGAAACCAGGCTTAGTCAGCATTTTGGTATCACTTTGAGTCATTAGTCCTTCAGCCCACTGTATAGCTGTCTACAAAAGCAGATGACAGCGACTTACGTTGCATTAAGTTATTTCTTTTTCAAGCATTGGAAGTATAGCATGCTTAATAAAATGCCAAATAATAAGAAAACAGACAAAGAAACATTTAACATAGTGTTAAATGATTTTCCCCTATTGCCTGCATCAACAGGGTTAAAAATCAGAGATGCCTGTATAATAAAATTGTTGTTTCCCAGCAGGTTTTTTTTTTTGTGTATGTGTTTAAAAAGTACCCATTAGCGATGCAGCACTGACTGGAGTCTGTTTGGTCCTTCCATCAGAGGCATGTTGGCTGGCAAACTAAAATAGTAACCCTTATGTAACCATGGCCTTTACCCGGTGAAAGGAGATGTCAGATGCAGTTCTGCAGCATAATGGCTTTAAAACTTTCTCAGACTGCAGCTACTAAGCAAAAAAATAGAAAAGATAATGAGAGAAAAATAGCTGTAGAATTTTTATTTATAAATATATGTATCCTTCAGTAGTGTTGAAATTGTGTTACATTGTATTTAAATTCCAAAAAGTGGTTTTAATTTGGAACATTTTGGATTATTTGATGAAAGAATGGCACTGCATTGACATAAGATGTTTCCTTGAGTTTTGACAGTTCTTTGTTTGAATGCCTTTAACCTCTAAAAGAAACCTGCAGCCTCTTGTGTTTTTGCAAATTACTTAAAAAAAAAATGGAACTGCAAGGCTACTGGCTGTCATACAACCTCCACTGGGACCACAACATTCAATCATTTAGGACTTACACAGCACTAAAAGTGTGCACTGAAACCCTGTGTGAACTGGCATTCATCAGGCCGACAGAAGAAGCATTTTCATAAAGAGAGGAAAAAACAATGAGTGGAAACCAAGGAAGTGGGGGGTAGGGATGCCTGGTAGAGGGAAAAAGCCCGAGCGCCACAGGCACATCTACCCGTGCCTCACTTGCACTCTGTGGTTTCTGGTCTGGCATATCGACCAACAGCAAAGCTACATGGCACTTCTTTGCATTTACAGTAGTGCTGTTGCTTTTGCACAACCGTTTTGTTGATTGTTTCTTGTACAGAAAGGTAAAAGTTCAACATGAGTCCCTCTAATTTCTGATTTTGTTTCCTTGTTCTGCTTCAGATAAACATGGAGCACTTGGGGTTTTAATAGAACGTGCTCACTAACATCTCAGAGATTCTAATTCAGAGAGGAAAACTCTGTAAAGTTTTCAAATTGACCACCCAGCTCAAACTGTCTGGTAGGTGTAAAATGCTTGTGTGCAATACTGTCCCTCTCTAGGAAAAGCTGCTACCACTCCGATAAAGCATCTATGCAGAAAAATACATCCTTGCACAATTTCTGACCCTGTGTAGCTACATTTCCCTGGTAAATTCTCAGAGATGAATCTGCCATTGTGAAATTTGAGTGTCCATTCAATTGTTTACATATAAACAAACATGTATCCCATTGCAAGATGAAGCCTATCAAAGAAGTCTTAAGACCATTAATTTCCTGTGGAAATTGACTGTTACTTCTGCATCTCAAGTGTGTGTTTTCCTCCAGAAAAAGGTCTTGTTGATGAAGCCTTCCCACAGATAGTCCTCATTTTATCAGGTGAAAGCCTTAACCTACTTTACTAGATACACAGATTTTATAATGTCATCCCATGCACACACACACAAATTTGAACACAACATGCTGTGGCCTACTTTTTGAGTACCTCTGTTGTAATCCTATCTGCGACCAGTGAATAGAAGCAGTGTGGGAAAGCCTTAACGACCATTGTACAACAGAAGGGCTGAAAGAAAAGGAGGTTGGAGAGGCTCTGCGGGATGGATTTAGTCGCCATCTTGGAAGTGGTTAATTAGCTTGAACTCCGCATTCCTATCGAGTGAGATTAAACTGCGTCGGAGTATCATGCAAGTGTATGCAAACATACACAAACAACCATTTTACGCATTCCCCGATAATTACAGTCAGACCAGTTCTCAAGCGTTTTGTCCTAAAGTAGGCACACACACATAAAGTACTCTCTCTCACATCTTCAGTTCCAGAGAATGTAATGAGGGATCAGGTGGCAGTACTGGATACTTGCTCTGGGCGGTGGCAATGCAGATGTTACCTGGTGGCTCTACACTTTCCCCTGTGTGTGTGTCTGCGTCTGTGTGTGTATTTGAGATTGTGAACCAGCTGTGATGGCCAGCTGCCCACTTCACCAAGGCCTTGGCAACTCCCCAGATGGCTGACCCAGATCCACACTCCAAGAGAGGAGAAGAACACACACAGGCACTCTCTATTATACACAAACACACACTCATTTGTACACCTGCGTAGGAGCACATCACGCAGAGATGCTTGCGCAGTCCCACCAGAGCAGGTGATGAAGGATAGTTAGAGTTTTTATGGCATATTTTTGGGGTGCTCTCAAACTTTCCTGATGCAGCAGTGTTTCGGTACATTTTTAAAAGTTCTACTTACAAGGCAGTAGTTATGAGTTTGTTTAGTGAGTTCAAATCTTGCAACACTTACAAAGTGATAGAAACAATCCTGCATCACTGAAAAAATGCTGCTCACATCCTTGAAATGTTTAAACTAAAAGTAGTAAGTTGAGTCTGTATAAAAAGTCACATAGTCATTCATCAGCATTAATAAGTCAGATCCTGACTGATTGTGTGGCATTTTGTTGAAATCCTACGAATAACTTTCCCAGACAAGTGGTCTCTTGTGGTTGTGCAAGTAATCACTGTGTTGTCTAAGTGATGTTTTACAGTATACCCTCTAGAGGTCATTGAACATCTTTTTTTTTTCCCCAACAGTCATTTTTGGAATTGGATGTACTTAGTTTTTCATAAGACTGCATAGAGTCCCTTGAAAAGCTAAGTACACCCCATGAGTCAATAACTTGTAGAACCAAATTTAGCTGCAACTTGAAGTAATCATTTTCTGTATGACTTATTCAGTCTCTCACATCACGTCTTTACAATGTTGCTCTAGTTCATTGATTGGTTTGTTGTGCACAGCTCTCTTAAGGTCCTGCCACAGCTTTTAATATTGATGTCTGGACTTTGACCGTTGCATCACCTTCATTTTTTCTTTTTCAGCCATTGTGTTGTGGATTTGCTGCTGTGCTTGGGATCACTGTCCTGTTGCATGACCCAGTTTGGCCCAAGCTTTAGCTGTCGGACAGATGGCCTTGACACTAGAATACTTTGGTATACAAAGAAGTTCATGGTCAACTTAATGATGGCGAGGTACCCAGGTCCTGCGGCAGCAAAACAAACCCAAATCATCACCCCTTCACCACTGTCCTTGACGGTTGAAATGTGGCACTGTGCATTATGGCCAAACATCTCCACTTTGGTCTCATCTGTCCAAAGGACATTGTTCCACAAGTCTTGTGGTTTGTTGAAAACCTAAGCCGTGGTGCCATGTTCTTTATAGAGAGAAAAAGGCTTCCTCCTGGCAACCCTTCCAAACAAACCAAACGTTTTAAGTCTAAAAAATACTGTTTGTAGCTGATTGTTTTGGGTTTTCAGTTTGCACCTCCACTCTGGTCAGACACATTTTCAAGCAACAGGCAACATTTTTCAGTGAAGAAGATCGTGTGCTCTCTGATGTAACGAGCTTCTAGAAAGACTTTAGTTTGAAGAGGTCAAAAAAAAAAGTTAACAAATGTTTTTTTTACTTATATTTTAATACAAGTACTCTTGTAACAAGTTGCCATCATTTCATCCAAAAACAAATCCATGCTGCTTTAACTGCAAGGGGTGTAAGATCAGCAAATCATGAAGTACTAAATACCATGTATAATAAAAGACCTGTCAAAGCTTTTCATCTGTGTAGGGACTAAAAATTCCTTGAAAACTGTGGGTGACCGTGCCTGCCCACCTTGGCTTTTCTTTGTGTAATTGTAGGTGTTTTTCTGCAGTGATATGTGTGTGTGTGCATGTGTGAGTGCAGTCATTATCCTCAATGTCACACTGCATTGCGGTGCAGTAAAAACCCTTTGTGTGAGTGAGTATGCGAGTGTGTGTTATATAGTCAGCCCAAGAGTTTCAGGGCTGGCTGATGTGATGGTCTTACTGAAATTCAGATTAGGTTGACAGTTGAGATTTTGTGATTTTACTGTCCTATCAGTCTGTCTCATCCATCTAATTTCACCTTAGTACATTCATTCTTGGCTTAACAATTAAACATCATTTTTTTCTGTGACTTCCATAAGTCACAGAAAAAAAGGATGTCTTTTTTCTATAAGATGAGAAATGGAAGTTTATGTCATCAACAGGGGCACACAGCGGGGTAGAAAGATAAATAGGCTAAGAAAAGAGACTCATTCGTCATAGGAGAAAATGCTGATGTCTGTGCTATAACATATAATAATGTCAAGGAGGACCATTGAAGTGATAAAAATATATATACCGTGGTTCACCAAGAAGGGACGCAGGCTAGATATTCTGTTAAAGATTATGAGAAACAAACTTGTGTGTGTTTGACTTTGCTGGGGTACACAGTGTGCGTGGATAATCTCAGGCACAGTTTATCATCACATCAGTTTACTGCTAAAACATCCTTGAGCATCTTTTAAAGGATCCACTGCTCATTGTCAGTAGTTCTGAACTACACTGTCACATAATTTGCGTCGACATGTCGTGGCTCAATTACAGGTGAGGCTCACACAGGGGTATCTCAGCTGTGTTTCTTCCGTGAAGCTGTGATCTGAACAGTAAGAAGCTACATGCTATCAGTACACTGACCTGAATTTTCCAAAATCTCATTCACATACAGCCTACCTGCAACTGGAACTTGAACGCCCAACTTGGATTTTTGGTTTGTTTGTTTTTTTTCTTTCAGTGTTTCTGTTACCGTTACTGTGCAAAGCTTTTAGGACTTCCCTGAGACTGTTTTCAAAATGTTGCCTACAGCAGCTCAGCTGAGCCCGAGTTGACATGAGAAATGACATGACAACTGCAGAACAAAATCAAAATAGCTCAGCTTTATTGGTATTCGGTGGGGCACCTTGTTTAAGCCAAATCAAACTGGAGAAGCGTAGGAGTTGGAGGAGACATGATGCATTTTGTCACAGGTTCTCTGATGTGTGTGTAAGGACATCTGCCTCAGTGTATATTTGTTTGAAATATATATATAGCATACACCCTATAAAATGGAGTATAGCACCTAATAAACAATCATCTCAGGCTGGCATTTTGAAAATAGCCTTTGTGGCTTGCAGTCTGCTGCCCTTCTCCCACTCTTGTTGGCTTTGCCCTTCAGGTATATATCTTGCCAGAAGGACGAACACAGAGCTGCCCATTGTTCTCCTCGTGTTAACGTCGAGCACACAAGTATATATGTTTACACACACGCACGCAACTGCTGGTCAAGCTCCAGCCAAAAAAAAACCAAAGCCACAAGCAGTGGAGCGGATGTGTCCCAGGCAAAGAGCTTGAGGGCTGGTTAAGTAGGGGACCACACCCAGTAGTGGGAGATGATGGTAGGCTTGGGAACTGAAGGAAACTCCCATAGGAAGTATTAAGTCATTCCTATTTACAGGCCCTCTTATTTAGAAAAGAACCAGACTCCTGTTTCGTGAGCGGAGCTATAAAATATAGGAGCTGATAAATGATTTAAAAAAAAGCCAGTGAGTAATCAGATTTTTGGAAGCTACTTGAAGTCAGAAGATTATTTTAGCTTTCTGGTTTGTTTATAGATAATTCATGAGTTCTTGTGTGGTACTTTGTAGATGTGTGTGTTCCTTTATGTGTATTCCCTCACATTAGGGTCTAATTTTAGAGAAGGCATCCACCTTCTTGTTTGGCTTCTCTTTCTCGCTTCTCTCTGCTCGCATCCTGGCAGTATTTCTCTGTTTCAGTGACTCCACACTGATTTCACTAAAGCTTAGTGCTATCTAGCTAATGATAGCTAGATGTGGTATAGTTTAGCAGCAGAGGGACTCGGTAGTGTGTCATTTTCTACCTGAATTTGGAATTTTCCCATACAATGCCATTTTTTGTCACTATGGCTCTCACTGTTGGTGCAGGTGAAGAGGCCATTTGGCTTCTGTGATACACATGGAGCCACCAGCTGCTTTGTCATCTGCTTCAGTGGGGGCTTATCAGAAGGGCACAACAAACACGAACGTTCACGCAGTCCCCTGCAGATTCTGCATCCATTTTCAAATATCTAACAAAGTGACACACTTTATCAAACTGCTGTAAAAATAGAGGCAATTTTGAACAGTGAAGTGTCCAATATTGTGATGCATTTAATGAGGAAATAAGCCCTGGGATAGATTGGCGACTCCACCTCTCGTCCTATGGCAGCTGGGATAGCATCCTCAAATTAATAAAAAGGATGGATGGATTGATATACTGTATATATATATATTTCTGGCAAGCTACTGTACAGTGTTGTGTTATATTGCAGGATTTTATAGTATTGAATTTATTTGGACTTGAGTCTGTCTCTGTTGCTTGAGTCTGACCGTAGACAGTATAAAATATGAACGTAGCTTCCAGGTCTGAAAAGTGAAGCCAATGTGGAATTGCCTTAAATGGGCATTCTATCTGAAGGCCACCAGATGGCGATAGCTGTGGTTGCAAAAGGACTTGTGGTCCTATAGAAGTCTATGGGAAAATGACTTTCTGACTTGACTTGTCTAAACACCTTCCTGATGAGTTTATGGGCTCAGTCAGTCAATTCGGGTCATATTGACTGACCTGCGTTTGACAAATCGTTAGCCAATGAGCAAGTGGTTTCACACTCAGACCCGCCCTTCCTCATCACATCTGGTTTTTTGAAGCCACACACCAACGCCTGGGACAGTGCAACCCCTGTGTTAGTCGATGTAAGAGACACGGTCTCATTGATTTAGAGATTTGACTTTTCTTTCAGTTTAAGCAGAAAATGTGGGATGATGCTAATCTTGAGGCTTCAAAACGGGACTTTAGAAAACAACGGATGATGTCATGCTAGCTGCATCCATCTTTTATACTGTCTATAAATCATCTGAGGAAAAATCTGAGTGTATATTGAGGTGTAAAACTTTATTGGAACATGAGGAATTGTGTGCAACACTGGCGGGCACAAAGACTCAGAAATTTGAATGCTTATGTCTAAATAAATATTTTAGCAGTGTTTAGACTTTGGTTGTTGTGGATTACTGTTTTTTTTTTTTTTTCAGTGTTTGTTTTACTGAGAACTATGTTAAGGTTTAACTAGCAAAGGGCCACCACCATGACTGAGACTCCTAAATTAATTAATCACCTCCGGCCAGCATTCATCTTCTGGGTGGTTATTAAAATGTAGAGTGCAAGAGCTTTCCTGTATCCGCACTCTGCAAGAAGTGGTGGAAACAAAAGCCAACATCTTGTCATTGTTTTAGAAAGACAAAAAGCTGAATTAAGGGTGCTTAGACTGGGGCATGCAAATTAACAACCTGTTCAGCATGAGAAGTGGTGTTATAGACTAAACTCTGCAGTACTTTAATGCATGTTACAGTTTTAAACTACGATGGAGATTACAGTAGGGACACAAATAACTGTAGGATGACAACAAAACAGATGAAACTGCTTTTAAACTGCACTGTATTTTTCACAGTAAGAAACTGTTACGATTACAGTAGCTGTACTGTAAAGTAACAGTATTATGCTGCCAAATCTAACTGCTAGTATTTTACTGTAATTTTACAGGGAACTTAGTGTAGGTATAATGAGTGTAACCTCAGTTACATGACCCGTCACTGCCTTCTAACGCTGCCAGCTGTTTGATGGAGTGCTCAATCAAGCTGATAGTCTCTCTATCATGGCCCGAACACATCACTTTGTAATATTAATATGAATACCAGTCCTTGAAATGTACCAGTTTCTGATTTAACAAAGCAGTGGAGCTGATAGACATGACACTCCATCCTTGAGGCCCTTCACTAGCAAATATGCATGTATAGCAACTTCATACTCTTGCATTGTGAATTCTGCCTGAATGTTTACAGCCCTGACATGTGGTCTCCTGAGGCATCTTCTGTTCAGCATCACAGGATCCTTCCCTTATAACAGTGCTCAGAATGAATACAGAGTAGTAAATGGAAATCAGAACTTTTGCAGGACTTTTTCTTTACTAAAAGCCATTCTGATATATTAAAAAATAAAAAA
>VUQI01047056.1:0-15818 GCA_015106735.1 Paratilapia polleni | reverse complement strand
AAAAAACCATAAAAAAAAAAAAAAAAAAAAAAAAAAAAAAACAAACAGCAACAAAAAAAAAACAAAAAAAAAAAAAAAAACAATCTCTCCAGTCAAGTTTTGCAGATTTTTCACAAACAAATGTTAAAAATGTTCCCACATGAGTTCATTGCATTAAGCATGTGGGCAGGTTGCTGGCTCCTTACTTGTGTAACTTTTTTAAAGGGCTGGCAGTCATCCTGTGCGTGTGTCATTTGTGTGTGCTTCATCTAATCCATTCTCTTAGTCAGCGCCTTCTGCTCCAGCTTGTGCCTTATTAAGTCAAATGTGTCATTGTTTTTACACTTCCACACACCGACACCTGGGACAGCGCAAACCCCATGTTAGTCGATGTAAGAGACGCGGTCTCATTGATTTAGAGATTTGACTTTTCTTTTAGTTCAAGCAGAAAATGTGGGATGATTTTTAACCCAGCATACTCATAAATTAGACTGAAATATGAAAGCAAATTTTAAAACAATCAAATATTCCCTCTGTACATATTCCCTGTGTACATACAACATAACAATAATAATCTTGTAGCAGTGCTACCCTCTGCTGGACAAATAGCAGTAAAGCAAAAACATTGCCAGACTGTCATCATGGAGAAAAACTGTACATGGTGATCCAGCTTTTATCTCCCATGAATTTTTTACAGGCACTCGCACAGTCAATCTCAATACAACACACGCATTCAATTAAGTGTATTAATTAAAATGTGTGTGCATGTGTAGTAGTAAGAAAAGGTAGGTCAGAAGGAGGGGTAGCTGCTTAATGGCTTATCAGGACCCTGGCTAGACTGTGTGTGTGTGTGTGTGTGTGTGTGTGTGTGTGGCCAGCGGTTACTGAGCCATTGACCTAATTTTTGGCTGAAGACCGAGAGTCGAGGCTTACAGTCACGCACTCCTCATATCACGCGCGGTCGACTGACTTTCCGTTTCTCTTTCATAAACCTTTTTTCCACAATGAACCTCTCAGACTTAATTATTGTTCAGTCTGGCGTCTAAATGCTTTTTACTTCCTTGCCATTTTTCTGATCACCCCTGTCAAGCCTATTGACCGCCCGTGTTATTCTCCGTGCACCTTCTGCCCCCGGCTCCATTGATCAAAGGGCTACATTAAGAGGAGGTCCTCAAAGGGCTCCCCCCGTCTGTCTACTACTAATCTCTCACACACAATCTTTCCCTCTCTTTCTTTCTCTCTTTCTTTCCAAACTCTGTTCACAAGACGAAGTTCAGGGAGTGTTACTTTAGGAACGTGACTTCCTCACAAGGCAATGAAACTTCACTCCTCCTGCCTGGACATTTTTCATCTGCCTTCACATTCAGGTATTCAGGCGCTGCAAAACACACTTTAATCTCCGTGTTAGGTTTTCACTTGATTCTCCACAGTGATGTAAGATGACTGCTTCAGCGTGAAGATTAAACACACTGGCAAACTTTAGTTTTTAAAGCAGAAAAAGGCAGGGCCTTTCTAGAAAACTCATCAGCATCTGAGGGCACACTCTGAGGTTTGTGTTTTCTGTTTTTCTCTGGATGTTGATTAGTTGGGTGTTTCCCTTTGCTTTGAACTGGCTTGTTAGCTTGATGGCTTTTGGTTTGGCTCCAGTTTTTAATAAGGCATGCTGATGAATGCCAATGAGCGTACAGTATAAATGTAGTATGTTAACATACCATTTGATCCCTTTTTGAGGTGTGCCCGCCCCCCCGTTGGTGTTTGGTTATATTACACCGCACAGTGTAATTCTGTATTTTTCAGTGTAATTGTTAGGTCTAATTTTAGAATAATTAAATTAACAATAGCACAAGTCGGCTTGTGAAATCCCCAAAGCCACTGCTAGTCCAATAGTACACTAATATTGAGCTCTACATCCCTGGAACTGTCTTACATTTAGATGAACAGCTTCAGAAAGACTTGGGGGGGAAAAAAGTATTTAAAAAAAGGTTCCCATTGAGTCTATTTTTAGAGCTTTGTGCTGTGTAGTGTACTGTGAGTACATGCATGAACCAACAGATGGGCTCACCACAGTAGCCTGGATTTTATCCCTATAAAACTGTTTAAGAGGTTGTTTTTGTCAATGATCGTGTTTCTCTGTGAAACCACGGCAAAGGCCACCAGGAGTTCGGCTGTTATTTGAGTTTGGAATGTCTTTAAATTCAACCACAAAGTATTGGCTGCCTAACCACAGCTTCTTTCCTCTTGTCCACTCAGTATGTGCTGCAAATGCCAAGAACGAGAGAGAGAGGGAGAGTAGTGGGTGAAGTCTCTGCCTGTGGAACAACATGTGCCTCTGCGGACCGTACACTGAGTCTCTCCTAGCCTGTCTGCAGCTCTTTGCACAGTCTCTGTAAACTGAAAATACTGAAGGAAGTGGAATGACTAGTCTCCCTTTCAAAAAACAAAGCAAAACAGAAAACAGTCACACAGCCAGGGCAGTTGTGGTGAAACTTGGCCAGCTGTAGTTACGGTTGGCTTGTACACAGAAGCATGAAGGAAACACTTCTTTGCCCCAATCTGTTGCCTGGCTTTCTTTTTCTTTTTCACTCCAGCTGCCGTCTTTCTTCACATTTTTCTTTTTGTTGATCATTATGTTATTTGCTGCCTGATTTTCATTATCTTTTCTTCATATTCATAATAGGCAAACATCTACCCATCCATCTATCCATCCATCAGGGCAGGGGTGCCTTTTTGCTTTGACTCTGCAAACCACTGCTGCCCAAAACGGTCTAAAATCTGTTTTAAGAAGGTTCTATATCGGAGCAGTGACACAAGAGCCTCACTGACTGTAGTTGACCTCTGTGGGATTAAGTTTTCAGTTTTATGTTTTATATGGGATTTTCTTGACTTCTCACCTTGCTTATCTCTCTCTCTGACCTCCTTTGCTTTGTCTTTATCTTATGTGCTCAATCATTGGGTTTTCTCTATATCTTTTTCTTTCTTTTTTCCATTACCCTCTTTCAGCTTTTATGTGCTCATTTCAGCTCTCCTTTTTTGTTTCTTGTTCCTTTATTACCTCTACCCCGGCAGCTATTGAGCTTTAAGTATTTTTTCATATTCACTTCATGTAGATTTAGTTATGTTTAGTCTGGTGGACTTCCAGCAGTTTTTCTCAGGGCACCTCATGGAGGGTTAATATGCCAAAATCAAAATTTTATTTGCAACATTTATAAAGTCTTTGTTAATTTTTGTTATCAAACAGTGCAGATTTTATAGCACAATATGTTTCACATGGAGCTCGATTGATACATCAGCTTGTAACTGATATTGGCCATTCACAGATATATCGGGTAATGTGGTGTCTGATATTTGCTGATACAAAAGCATTTTTTATAGAACAAAATTCTAAAAAAGTGAACAAACAAACAAAAAAACTAAAACACTCTCAAATGTTTACTCTCATTGCTGTCTGCATTCCATCATCCCCAAAAATTCAGTATCCTTTGGACTTTTTATTTACCTAAGCCTAACTTTTAAACACTTAAGTGGTTACATTACATGTTGATAAATGGTCATTTAAGATGAAAGTAATACTGCTGAATATGTTCAGAGACAGGTTTGTCATTAGGGCATAATAGGAATACCTTGCTAGTACCAGGTTGGAAACCTTTTCCCTTCAGAACTGCCTTAATTGGCATAGATTCAAGATTTTGGTCCATATTGACATGATAGCATCACACAGTTGCTATAGATTTGTCAGCTGCACATCCATGATGCAAATCTCCTGCTCCACCACATCCCAAAGGTGCTCTGTTGGATTGAGATCTAGTGAATGTGGAGACCATTTGAGTGCAGTGAACTCATTGTCATGTTCAAGAAACCAGTTTGAGGTGATTTGAGCTTTGTGACCTGGCACTTTATCCTGCTGGAAGCAGCCATCAGAAGATGGGTACACTGTGGTCATAAAGGGATGGACATGGTCAGCAACAATACTCAGGTAGGCCGTTGCTCAGCTGGTACTAAGGAGCCCAAAGTGTGCCAAGAAAATATCCCCCACACCATTACACCACTAGCAGAAGCCTGAACCATTGATACAAGGCAGGATGGATCCATGTTTTTACGTTGTTTACGCCAAATTCTGACCCTACCATCTGAATGTCGCAGCAGAAATCAGACCGGGCAACGATTTTCCAGTCTTCTGTTGTCCAATTTTGGTGAGCCCATGTGAATTCTAACCTCAGTTTCTTTTCTTAGCTGACGGGTGTGGTCTTCTGCTGCTGAAGCCAATCTACTTCAAGGTTCGATATGGTGCGCCTTCAGAGGTGCTCTTTGAGTTACTGTTGCCTAGAAGCAGTCTGGCCATTCTCCTCTGAACTCTTGCATCAGCAAGGCATTTTCAACCGGAACACTGCTGCTCACTGGATATATTCTCTTTTCAGACCATTTTCTGTAAACCCCAGAGATGGTTGTGTGGGAAAATCCCAGTACATGAGCAGTTTCTGACATATTCAGACCAGCCTGTCTGGCACCAACAACCATTACACATTCAAAGTGACAAATCACCTTTCTTCCCCATTCTTGATGCTCGGTTTGAACTTCAGTAGGTCGACCATGGCTACATGCCTAAATGCTTTGGGTTGCTGCCATGTGATGGCTGATTAGATACTTGTGTTAAAGAGCAGTTGAACAGGTGCACCTAACAAAGTGGCTGGCGAGTGTATATATTAAAGGGAAAATAAGGGGGTGATTGTTTATTAACTTCCCATTACTGTATTTCACAAAATAGTTATCAGTTATTCAAAAAACAATATCAGCAACAAATATGCCATTACCTGTTTATCTATTGGCCAATATCAACTATTATATTAACTGACAGATTTACCAGTTTGGCTCTAGCATTGACATGATGAGGCTTTATTGTGCTTTGCTTATATATCCCATTGTTATTGTACGGAATATAATGCTAGGAGGATCTGCCACTTTACATTTTTACATTGCACCATTTAAAATGAGATCAGTGGGTTGAAGGTTTGTGGATTATATGGTTTTACTAGTATGTGGGGTTTTCTTCTCCAACAGCTTAAGAAACATATTACAAAAAAAACATGCAGTCGAAGCTGACCACTTACAGTTCCTGCAATCTAAGATCAGTGATCTACGTACCAATTACAGAGATCACATTTCCCTATAAGGGCATAGTTTTTGCCAAATAAAATGTCAGGAAGCCTTGAAATAGTGCAGTCATTGACAAAAATGTGTTTTTCAGCTAAATGAATAGCATCAGTCACCTAAGCACATTCTCCATCCAGAATGTGTGTCTAGGTAACCATCCAGGAATTTTTTGGAACAATCTAGGAAAGATGAGCTGTTGTGGAAACAGCTAATTTGAGAGAATGAGTCCAGCATATGTATCTTTTCTTGTTCTCTACCACTAGCTTGGTTGCACTATGTTTCTAAAAGACCTTTGGCAGAGATTTCTTGGTCAGCAAAATTACTGTCATTTACTAACATATTCTCTTTTCTCTCCGCCAGATTTTTCCAGTCACAGACAGCACTACGGCCAAAGGTGAGTGTTTCTTTTTTTTTTCCATTTGCATTCCTTGTTTATATGTCTGTCTCTGTACGTGCATTTTATGGCCTGATATAGACTTGTATAACATTTGTCAACAAAACTAACATAACTTTCAACTCCCATCACAAATAAACCAGAGTCAGTATAATTTTAAGCATTAGTTGGCCTTCTGTGGCTTACAAGTGGTTTGGAACCATCACATGTGCAATTACAGGAGATGGCCACTAGAGGGAGTCAGAGTATTTCTTTCTTAGTTACGTCTCACCCTTAGACCTGGTGAGCTTCCTTGTTATATGGGGAATACAAGTGCAAAAATCTAACTTTTAAAGAAGTAGCAAGATGGGTAAGGTGACAAGTGCCAAATGATTTCAACATTGCAGAGGAAGCTTTTTCATATTAGCTTATTTTAATATTATGCATGTACGTATATTTGAGTGTGTGAGAGAGGTTCAGAGAGGGAAGACTGGAGTTGCATTTATTCTGCACATTTATTTTCACTGCAGAAGGAATATAGTTAAACATAGATTCTTATTACTACAGCACAGAAAACTATGATGAACTGACAAGCAGATGGAGGAAGTCGTTGGTGGATGATTCTGTCATTGCTTGTAGGAGATGTCAGTTACTTTGAGCTGGGATTAGACAAGTAGAGAGTTTGCTTCTGGTCCGTGTGTTAATTCTTATCCATCTGAAAACATGAGTCTCTCTCCTCAGCTAGTCCCCTCCTCCTTTTTTCACACTCTACTCCATCGCCTCCCCCCTCTGACTACTGATAGGGCAGACATGGAGTCAACAGAGGAGAGAAGCAGCGAGGAGGAAAGGGAGGGAGGGATGGAGAGAGAGAGAGAGAGTTTGGATATGAGGGAAGGACTAAAGTAGAAACAAAGAAACGCTGCAGGTGTGTGGAGTTGAGCATTCTTCATATCATTAGCTTGAAAACACTGGTCCACAGCTTGTGAACGGGACAAGTGTGAGGGGCCGCCGGCTGTCAGACGTGAAGGACAGGTAGACCACGTGTATGAGTTCACAGCCTAAGTTTGATTTGATTCAGGTTAACGAAGAGCTCAGTCGGAGTTAGGCAGCTGTTTAGTTGATTCTATAGCAGTGTACCAAGTCATGGCCCTTCTTACCAACGGCGCACAGAGTCTGGGCTCCTATTACTGCCTGATCCGACGCAGGTTCAAGAGGAGGCGCAAGAAACGCTCCGAACGCAAAGGTAACCCACTGAGTGGAAGTTCACAGACTGAGACTGATGCTGAGCTGGCTCGTTGTAAATCATGCAGGGAGAGAAGATTGTGCACTCCATGTAATGACTCGTTTGCTTTAACTTTTCTGATAAATTTTAAATTAATAACATATAACCAGACAGCTGTGAAATCTTGTCTTGTTTCAGTTAGGGTACAAGGTGGAGTTTAAAAGCTTTTTTATTTGTTGGTGTTTCTATGCATGTCTGTATAGTAAGTCTGTATATTTGAAACTTCAGATGCTTTAAATTGTTTCCCTGGAATTAAATTTTAAAATCAAGTATTTGTCTAAAAATGCACTTCTTATCAACATCTGTGCTTAGGCAAAACTTGATGCTTGATTATAGATTTAAAATGTGGTTTTAGAGTGATTAGTATTCAATTAATTTTTGTGTTATGTCAGAAACTGCTTAACCTTTAAATTACTTTAGATATTTATATGCTGTATTTGTTATAGAAATTAAAGCATTCTTGCGGGAGGTATAAGTCAGCAAAGATATTTGGTCATCTTTTACTTTAAAGCCCCCTCTATTGATCATTGATATTGTTATTATTATTTTATTTTATTTTATTTATTTTTTGCCATTATCAACAGTAGACAGCCAAGATAGACAGGAAAGAACATTTATAGAGAGCGCATTAGAAATCTATCTTCTACTGTTTCATAATGTGACTATCCTCTTGTTTGTTTCTTTATTCATTTTTTAGAATAATCTAAATCTGAAATTGGAGATATACACACTGATTTGATTCAACATCCATTTTTGTATATTTGTCCTCCGTGCTTGGTCTCACAAGTTCATAGAACATTTTTGAGGAATTATTTAAATGTATTTAAAGTAGATAGGCGGTTTCTTCTTTGCCCTGTATCTCATCCTTCCCCTCTCCCTCTCTGTGGGTGAGACAGGTCCGCGTCTCTGTGTAATTGAAGTCGAGTGACGGGAGCCCGGGAGGCTCTAAGCTTTTCTCTCCTGAGTTTGCTGCTCTGCTCTGGGGATTAGCCTAACAGCAAAGGTAGTAATTACTTAGGTGGCCACAGCTCACTGGCAGTATTAGCCATGTCTCAGCCACTTGCTTTGACACCCACCACCCTCCACACCCCCCACCCCACTCCCCTCACTGAGTTGAGTCCATTCATCCAAGTAAATCCACCACTGCTGATGCTGCATTTTTAGCCTCCGATTTGCACACTCGGGCCCTGCTCACTCAGAGTGACTACGTCCGTCAGTATTACACAGGTCTGTTTCCCGCCTTTCACTCTCCCTTATCACCATGGGAATGAAAGTGGCACTTTTTCACCAGACTGAGGAAAGCGATGACTAAGCAGGACTTTGGCCCAGTGTTGCCCTGCTTGCTCTCTTAGTCAGCTCTAATGCCCTGAACTGGAAGCCTCCTGATAAGTTGCTTAGTACTTGAGTTCCTCAGAGTGTCCTACGGGTTAGCAGCTAATGCTAGCTGAGATGACGACTTCATATACTTAGTCGGGACAGTCATCAGTAGAAAAATTTGACACAGACTCAAGAAAATCTCTTTGCCCAGTTTCCTTGACGGTGAGGTCATTGGAGGACCTATGGACTAGGAATCATTTTCTTCTGTAAGGATACTTCATTATGTCAGTACAAGCACTGATTAGGGTCAGCAGTATGAATATCCTTATCTCTGTAACACTAATCCACACTGACACTGCAGCCCTAAAGAAAATGTATTATCTAAACTTAGTACTTAGTTTCAATAAAAAAGTGCATCAGCGTATTTGGAGAATGATTTTTTTTAGAAGTGTAACGACAGACTACAGTTAAACATTTAACATTTCAGCACAGAGAAGAAAACAGTTCAAAACATGACCGTACCAGACCTACATTTACTGATTCCTTAGCTGTGATTGGACAGTTCATGTCTACTTCTGGTCCAGTAATTTTTTATACCCTCAAACCTTTTCACAGAAGAAGTTTGGACCTGTCATAGTAGGTAAAAACACAGAGGACCTTAATGGCTTATGACCTTAACAATGGCTCTGTTCAAGTGTCAGTGTAAAGCATGTTAGTGTGATACTAAGTTAACATGTGCAATGCTATTACACTGAAGCTGAAACTGCTAAATTGAATTGAGCCAGCTTTAATTTTATTTTCTGTGACATGCCCAAATGTAGAAATGTCCTACTGAGGAGTGCTCATACAGGTCTTTCCAGTTTATAACTGATTGGACTTCTATTTTAGTTAAAGTGGGTAGATCTATGGTGGGAACTGAATGAGATCACTGGACTCAGTAACATAATAAGACAGATAAACTTATAATTTTCCCCCACAAGTGCAACGATCTAATTGGAGACTGAAGTAATGTGTTTATCGTGTACACACTTAAGCTGTTCTGAGAAAAGTCTTATTAGCATAAACAACTGAAAACACCTTCATGGTTGTCTTTTGCCTACCTTAATGATCCACCTGTAGCTAAGTTTCAAACTGTACATCCCAAACATGTTTTACTTATGCCGCTCTAGAGGTTTGGCTTTGTATTTAGCAAATGTTGCTATCCAGGTCTTTTTGTCGAGGGTGAAGTCCAGGTTCAGAATAAGAAATAATAGTAATTTGTGCTTTAATGATGTGCTCATGTGTAGTTTTATTTTGTGATGAATAGATTTTTTGACAGTATTAAGTAAAAACATTACAATGTAATAAGTAAGCTCTGCATCCAGTTTAAGTATTTACAGCATAATGTGAAGTCAAAGTATGCATTGTGCAGATCATCTGGTGAAATAAGTGTGCTAGCACCTTTGTAATATAGTACCTGGTTGAGATTGAGCTTTCTATTAAGTGCTTTGCTATGCAATAGCGATCGCTTTGTCTTCAGTCTGATTCTATAAATTGATCTGATCAGAAGCTGCAAAGAAATGCAGGTATTTTGTGTTCTTATGAGAACAGACCAGTACACCACTATGACCACCTGCTATGACTTTAATAAAAGCAAAGTCCAATTATCAGCTTTTTAACATCAACAAAATATGAAAATGGAGAAGCTTTGTCTAAGTAGTCTCTCTCTCTCACTGCTTGAAAATCAGACAAAATCAGTATGTTGGTAGCTGTTCTTTATCTATTTTTTTCTTCAATACATGTGCAAGATGCAATCACAAAACATTACAGGTGTCAAGCTGAGATCCAAATGACAGCTGTGTTTAGATCTGGGAGTGGGTAGATCAGCCTATAAGTAGTAAGTTTGTAATGACTACAGAGTACTCATAGGTCTGAATTATGGGCATTGCAGCCAGTTCTGGAAATTCCACAGCTCGATGGGCTTTAATGAATGTTAATAGAAACACCTGTGCTTCTCCTACAGTGACAACTCATAACGGCTGCAATGAAAATAAATCTGCTTAATAGATTAACTGCTTAGGGTTTGCTCTTTATATCTCACTGATGAGTTATATGGTCATAGGATTTGTATTCACA
Organism: Paratilapia polleni; assembly: GCA_015106735.1. Taxonomy (NCBI): domain Eukaryota; kingdom Metazoa; phylum Chordata; class Actinopteri; order Cichliformes; family Cichlidae; genus Paratilapia; species Paratilapia polleni. Next base: position 5,604 of record VUQI01047056.1, on the reverse strand, counting down.
GCATTTTTATCCAGATAGTTCGTCACTTTGCCTTTTAAATAATCTTCTTGGTTTTTATAGTAATTTTTTCTATATTATAACTATATCTATACTATAATTTTAAAATGTAATAATATTTTTCATGCAAACAGCAGCCGCAAATATACGCTGTAGGACTTATGTTTATTGATGACATTACCACTCACCATGTAAATGTACCTTTGCTTTGTAAGTGAATACAGTGCACTGTGACTTTCAAAATGCTGAACTTAAGCATATCTTCCAAGTGATAAGTTCTTCAATGCATCTCTCATAAATGTGCCACGCCATGACACTCGCAGACGATGCTTTCCAATGGGGCGTATATGAAATATGGAAAATGGGGAACAGAGGCCTTTTCTGCCGTGCCAGCAAAATCTCCAAAATGAGCTTTTGCAACTTGAATAGGGGGGCAGAGAGGGGGATCTGCACTGCCTGACGCTTACAATCCATCGCAGTGGAAGAGACTTTCCTTCTTTCCTCTTAGATAACCTCATATCCTTTCCAAAAAGATGGTTTTTTTTCTCCCTGTTATGTTCTTTTCCTGCTTTTTATACCTTCATTTACATCATTCATTTATCCATATATTTCTTTTACATTAGTTGTCTTAAAATTTAGTAATTCTCATTGCCATTTATAAAAGTCAGTATCCTAATACTAAACACAGTTTCTTAATGATTTCTCTTTAAAATAATCTAAGCTGCATGTACACACACACAAAAAAAATTGATTTACCGCCTCTGAAAAAGCACTGACAAATTGATTAACATTTGTCAACAGTACCACGGGAATTCAAATAGAAAACATGGTCACATCCATTTACCTAACAATAAAAAAAAGAAGCTGTTGATTATGAGCAGTGCCTCATTTAGCACCACAAACACAGCGGCACTCTGTCACGATAAGAAATGAGTTGTGTCTGCCTGTCTTAATGTAATTAGCTTTGATTAGCATGCTACTAATGACTATAACAGAATGACAGAGGGGGGAAAAAAACAAAACAAAGCATTGTAGTGAGCCTGCACAAGCCGCCAAGGTGTGTTTAACAGGCGCAGAGACACTTCATAGCCCCAGAGATATATGCAAGGATTTGTGTCAGCAACCTTCATCACCACACAGAAAAACTCCATTAGTATAGATTCAGTTTTGCCCTGGACTCAAATGATATGGATAGTGAAATGCTGCATTTGCAGCTGGTTATTCTTCTGCTTTCATGTCATAGGTGTAGAGGAATTTCTTTTGAGGTAATGGAACAAGACATAGTGATGAAAATGTGATTTTGCCAACAGATGTGTTATATGGAAATCTTTGCCAGCAATGCAGAGGTAATGCTTAATTTTAAATGTTAGATTTGTGCCACATGTAGAACTAAATCAGAGTTCATATTGCTTTTTGTAAAAGCTCTTGGACTGTACATCTGTCCTTCCCCATTGTCTTTTCTCCCACATCTCTCATCCTCTTAGGGTGTATAAACACTTTCTCCCTCCCTCTGTCAGCTGTCAGGACCTTGTCCTCTCCCAAGTGTCCATCAGTGCTACCTCCTTGCCTGACAATACCAAGAGTGTGAGGTGTGAAATTCAACTCCTAGATGACAGTGTCTCAGGAGCAGGAAAATATACATGTATTGTACATTTACCACACACAAACACATTCAAGCATATGCACACAGCTCTCTCCAGGATCCCATTGCGCCTAACCTGGCCTTGAATGTGACAAACGGTGTTAGGTTTGAATGCCCTGGTCGTCCAGACGAGGAGAACAGAAGGACAGAGGAGAGGACTGTGTGAGGGGGGTTAGACGGAGAGATGAAAGGAAGGGGAAAGAACTGATAAATTTCAGAAGTAAACAGCTGCAAAGAAAAAGGAACCATTGGTGCAGCCATGGGTTCTCAGCACTCCATAGGATGTTCTCAAACTTTTGCTGCCTTAGTTGGTGGATTTTATCCAGCTTTCTCTACAAAAACACAACTGTAATAGAGAGAACATTGTTTTTGGAAAGAAATATCAGGAAAAATGCAGACAGATGTTTTTAAGGTGTTGTCACAGGTAAATTATTATTTGGCTGTTTTGGCTCACAGTCTTGTTTTATCTATGGTATCAACACTTTTTCTGTTGATATCAGTGTGCAAACAGAGGTATACAGCAGACATACATGGATATTTGTGCGCACATGTGAGTTTTTGGAGTCCCCTACCTGTGTGCTCTGTTGGGTGTTTGAGCATTGAGCACAGCAGTGGTGGTCCTGTGTGCTGGGCATGCTCACACTCCCACACATTCACACACTTCCAAACACACTCAAACATACACTCTTTTTCCCCACAGGCACTCAGTGCCTATGCTGTGTCATAAATCAGAGCTGTCAAATAGATTTTACAGCTCCTAGTGAAAAGACGAAAGGCAGCCACCCAACAACCTTGAAAAGATGGAAGAAAGCAAAAGTAGAGAAGTTTTATTAATATGAAACCTGATACCTGGACCTAAGGAATCTATAAAGAATGACAGGACAGTTTTTCACTGAGTGCACATATGAGACAAACTGAAAGTTTCTTGGTGGTGTGAGCATGATGTGTTACTGCACTGACCACTCCATCTATAAAATCCCTGTGTACAATGAGCCCATATGATGGTATTTACGGTTATTGTGTCTCTGGCGGACTTCGGCTTCCAGAGTTGCTGCCAGAAAAGTTGTTAGACCCAGCGGGGGGGGTGATTTAAAGTCGCACTCCGATAACGTACGTGCCATACCACATATTCGCAGAACAGTGTAGCTGCATCGATGCAGCTCTGACCACTTTTTCTTTTGCTGTGCTGCTAGTGAGAGAGAGGCACTGGAGAGTTTAATTATGACTTCTAGCATGAACAGAAAGTAATGTAGGCTATACCAGCAAGAGAACAGTAAACCTCGTTTAAGTGTAACATGAATGATATAGTCTATGATAATCAGTGAACATAAGTAGACATATATTAGGCCTCAGTCACTAAGGAAACCACTGGTCCCTCGGGAAGAACTTGTTCCCTAACCAATAGGTGAGTGGTTGCTGGAGGTTGCTGGCAGTCGCTAGGTTGCAAAGAGGTATATTGTGCTGCACCAAAAACCTCCTTGTGATTGCTTTGGTTGCTAGAAGATTGCCACGGTCGCCCGTAGTTAACATAGAAGACACCGACTTATCTGCAAACACTTGCCAACTACTAAAGCAATCATAAGGAGATTTTTAGTGCAGCACAATATACCTCTTTGCAACCTAGCGACTGCCAGCAACCTCCAGCAACCACTCACCTATTGGTTAGGGAACAAGTTCTTCCCGAGGGACCAGTGGTTTTCTTAGTGACTAAGGCCTAATATATGTCTACTTATGTTTACTACAGTTTCACCTAGCAACAGCCAGCAACCACTCACCAGCCGGTCGGGAAATACACATTCACCCCTTGGTTGCCAAGGGGTCACCAGCTGGTCTTAGCTGAACAACTAAAGGTAAAACAGTATTAGATCACAGCATTTACTTGCCAATACTTTTTATTTCTGGGGGAGTCAGTTTAGACCCTGCAGGCAGACAGGTTTGCATCACATGCCAATTGGTGCATTTCATGATGATTTTTTTTTTATTAAATATTATTCTGGTAGGTAAATGTGTAAAGATTAATTCAGACATATTGGAAAACAAAACACGAGATTGATCTGATCTAGGAACGAAGATCAGAAAATTACAGAAGCAGCAGTTTTGTGAAGAAGAAAAAAAAAGATATCCAGTGTTTTACTGACTATGCTTATGACTGGTGCTGTAAAATGTGGGAATTGAGGAAATAGTTACTGAATCAAATGGTGTTGAGCTGCTAATTCATACATTAACTATTAGTGTAATAGTAGCAATAATAAAACATGCTGGGGTAAAGATGTTTTGTGCTGTTGATCTGAAGGGGTGGTTGAAGGAGTGGTAGTTGTTGCTTTGAGCTAAGGTTCATTATTTTAGTGCTGTTTATTATGAGACCAGTGCAGTTGTATGATCATATGACCTCAGAGTTCTGTATTTGTGTTGTGTCAGTTGTGCCAGACAGCGTTACTCATTCATTAAGTGGGTATTTGATTCTTATCTAAAAACTGAGAGGGAAACATGAAGCCAATTTTTATTATCCTCATCCAAGTGCATAAATTCACTGATTGGACAAGGCTCATAGGATGTCAGTGTCTGAATGGCTGCCTCTTAATATGCAGAGCAGAAGAAAACATGTACATCCAACAGTAGGGCTTAGAAGGCAAATCACTTCTGGCAGCCTAATTCACTGGTCATTAGAACGGCCAAATTGAATAATGGACTCTGAAGTAAGGTGTGTATGTATGTGTGTTGATGTCTAAGTCTCTGTGATAAGGCAGGGAGGGCCATGTTGGGTGGCCGTACTCTGTGCCCCCTTTACCTTGGCCCATCAGTTTCAATCAGGCGGCATGACAGGCACTCCTCTTCCTGCCACGACCCCTCTCCATTAGGCCACCGGCGCCCACACGTGTACTCCATTACGCTGCATTACCTGGTCAGTGCCTGGAGACATCACCTCAGGAAGCGGGAGAGGGTTCAGGCTGCACGAAAAAAAGAGCCGATCCTATTTCTATTAAGTTTCTTCCTCACTCACACTTTCTTGAGGTAATCACTAGCCTGCCAAAGTCTTATTCGGGAAAGTAATGGGATTGTGGGATGGCGACAGTAGCACTCACTTATCTAAGTGCGTACATGAACAGTTAACGGTGATCCCTGCTTTCCTCCTTTTATTCCTCCCCTTCTTCCTTATTCTGCCTTTAAGTCTCATTTCGGCATGTATTCATTGAAAAACTTTTAAGGCTCCTGAACTTATTTATTATAATCCATAAATGTAGATCTTATAGGTAGTTAACATGACACTAAAATTAACTAAACCATCTTTGCAATGATGAGATTATCAAATTCAAGATATAAAGAAGTAGAGAATGGAGTCAGAATTTAATAACTTTGTTTTGGAGTATATATACTTAGCACAAAAAGTAAGGAAATTTGTGTTTGGTCAATTATTTCTTTGTTGTATCAATGCTTCTTGGCAGTGAATCTCATACCGTTGGAAAGCCTGTTTATTTCCTTTTAAATGGTGCCACATTTGTAAGGAAAATGCATTTGTGAGTTGAGCAGCAGAGTTGAGTATGTGGGTTGCGCCCATGAAGAACTTACCAAATCTTCTCTGCCAATGCAAACAGCTTATTCTGCTATTGACTCTTGTTTGGTGTCGTTTATTGGAATGGATGATTGAAGTCTGAAGAAACAAGACGTATTGGCAACAATTTATTCATTTAACAAATAGGGGCCTCAGTAGCATGCGGAAGAACCATACACAGCCACGACAGCCTGGCACCTCCTCCTCATGCTGGTCACCAGCTTGGTCACACACTGCTGTGGGATGGCATCCTTCAACCAGCATTTGTCGCAAATCAGCCAGTGTGGTTGTGTTGGTCACTCTGGCACAAACAGCACGCCCAAGCTGATCTCACAAGTGTTCAGTGGGGTTGGGATGGGGTCAGGACTGTAGGCAGGCCATTCCATCCTCTCCACTCCCAAATTCTGGAGGTAAG
>VUQI01047054.1:0-26965 GCA_015106735.1 Paratilapia polleni | reverse complement strand
CAGAACAGCAGATTCCACTTCCTCTTCCTCACTTCCTTTCACTGTCCATGTGTTTATACACCATTTGCATTTAATCATTAGCTATTATTAACCCTGTCTCTCTCCCATAGCTGTGCTTTTTGTCCTGTCTCCCTCTGCTCCCTTCTGTTTCCCCTCATCCCCAACCGGTCGCGGCAGATGGCTGCCCCTCCCTGAGCCTGGTTCTGCCGGAGGTTTCTTCCTGTTAAAAGGGAGTTTTTCCTTCCCACTGTTGCCAAGTGCTTGCTCATAGGGGGTCATTCTGTTGGGGTTTTCTGTCTAATTTGTAGGGTCTTTACCCTAAAATATAAAGCGCCTTGAGGCGACTGTTGTTGTGATTTGGTGCTATATAAATAAAATTGAATTGAATTTACAGACCTTAATTGTTCTGAAATGGCACACATTTGCAGTCTTTACCACGTTTAGAGTTCCATATTTAATAAACCTTTAGAAATTGTGTTTTGCGTCATTTTGACCCAATGTAAAATATTTGTGAGGAGACCCTATTGTACAAAATTCTGAAGCAAAGTGAGTGGATATGCTATGAGGGGCAGCAATTTTTGCGTGTTTATTAAAAAGACATGCGAAACATGCTTTTCCAAACAGTATGTAGTTGGCCTAATTCTACTTGGAGACTAAATACAGGAAATTTGAAGAACATACTGCATTAGTCTGTTGTGAAAATTACAAAAGAAAAAATTCTCTGGTAGATTCATCTCACTTTCTTTGATAATGCTCACAACAAAGGCAGGCATGCTGAAGATGTGTCTACAGAACTAACTTCATTCTCTTGGAAAGAATGGACATGCTTAATGCTTCTGTCACATCTCCAACCTTTTTTGTTTTTCTTTCTTGAAGAGCCAGGCCCGAGAGCGGGCACCAGCAGCTGCCCCTTCCACAGAGGGGGACCTGGGTGGTAGAGGGAGGCAAAAAGGTGCTCCAGGACCCTTTACTGAAGAAGGTATAGTCAGACAAAAAGTCATGCTACTTTTTGTGTGTGTCAAACTATCTTTGTTGTTACTTCCTTTTTTTAATCCATGTAGAAATGCAGTTAAAAATGTAAACTGACAGAAAAGTCTTTAGTGTAGTGCAGCCTTTCCTAGACCAAGTATGTTAATCATGACAAGGACTGCATTGCAGGGGAAATGGGCTTTTCCAATCAGGAAGTTAGAGGGGGAAAAATAAGACACACTCTGAGTAGGGAATGATTGTGATTTGATAAAATACTTTCTGTGCATTCCTTGAACTGTAAAATGTGCGGGTTATATATTCATAGATCTGTAGTTTAGTCCTTTTATGTTTTTACATTTGCATCTCCATGTATGTGGATTGTTAACAGTCTTCATTTGTTTTCATTAGCTACTCTACAGATTTCTGCGGGATTTCAGCAGGTGAAGCTTGGAGAGAGAGGTGGACGCCGCCGGGATTTCCATGATGCAGGGGTTAACACGAGACAGGCAATGGAGCATGTGAAAGAATCCAAATGCGGTCTGTCATTTTAACGTAACAGACACCACTACGTGTAACGAATGTTTATAATTTATGTAGAGGATTGTAAATTACTTCCTTTAAATTGTTTCCGTTTTCACTTCCACAGGAGTAACTGGTAATCCTATTCAGTTGACCGCAAACTTCTTTCGTATCCTGTCCCGCCCTCAGTGGGTTCTGTATCAATACCATGTGGACTTCAAACCACAAATGGAGTCTCGACGCTTGAGATCTGCCCTCCTCTTCCAGCATGAGGAAGCACTTGGCTCAGCACGGAGCTTTGATGGAGCTCTGCTTTTTCTGCCTCACAGATTGCACGGCAAGGTACTGCGATACTCCAGACAAACATCAAATATTATGAAGAACGTGTGCATGCATACAGGTGTTAAGAGAATTACTAGTTGGTTAACAACCCTCGTTGGCTACCGGTGTTTAATTCCTGTAAATTTTTCAAATTAGCAGTTGTTACATTGTCAACTCCTGTGTCATTTGCAAAAATATTACTTGCAATTTGATTTAAAGGTTCTATTGTAACTTCATTGGTGGTGAATGTTTTCCCCCATCAATCAAATATCTAACCCTTGTGTTTAGGAGAGAGTGCTCCATAGCGAGACCAGGAATGGAGAGAAGGTTCAGATAACGGTCACCCTGACGAATGAATTGCTACCTTCATCACCAGTGTGCATTCAGTTTTACAACATCATTTTCCGAAGGCAAGTTTTCTACTTTTAAGGGCTTCTTCAAAAAGTAATGCATAATAATATTTGCAATGCATCTGCCAGTTTAATAATTTGATTCACTGCTGATTTGTAGTCATGGTTATAGTTGTTGCACAATAAAGTAACTCATTACATCTGATGACAGAAGTTTTGATGTCAGCACAACTCACCAAAGCATTTTGGATGACCGGAAACTTCAATTTGTCATTTTTAATATTTAATTTCCACAGGATTTTGAGAATTCTCAACATGCAGCAGATTGGACGCAACTACTACAACCCCAGTGATCCACTCAACATCCCACAGCACAAGTATAGTAGTTTTTTTTTTTTTGTTTGTTTGTTTTTTCTAAGTATCACGCTGAATACGTTGTAAGATTTGAGGGATAATATGTTCCCATACTAGGCCTGTATTAATGTGTTGCCCAGTCATTTTTAAAAGTGCATAGTGTAGTTTTACCAGATGAAAAGGTTTCCACAGACAGGATGTATTTTATTTTCAGAGCTGGAAAAGTCTGTACATTGAGACTATTACTAACTAATAAAAATCAAGTAACCATTTCAGTAATTTGAAAGTTTGCTGCTTTCCTTGGTCAATATATGAAACTGAAATGTCTTTCATTGTTGGTTGATAAAAAAACATCGGCTATTCTTTATTTCATAGACTCCATAGGCGGATAGATGCACACTTTTTAAAAAAAAAAAAAAAAAAAATCATATGGAGTGAAAGTGTGATTCTGTCCTTTTATCTTAGGCTGACCATCTGGCCAGGCTACACCAGCACCATCTTGCAGTACGAGTCATCCATCATGATGTGCACTGACGTGAGCCACAAGGTGCTGCGTAGTGAAACAGTCCTTGACTTTATGGCCAGCTTGAGGCAGAAATGTGGAAATCAACGTTTCCCTGAGATCTGTGCCAAGGAGCTTATCGGGCTCATAGTGCTTACCAAGTAAGTGCCACAGTTCATGTTTTGATTATTCTGTACTGTAAGTGATGTGTGTAATCACTCTGACAAATACATCTGTTTCACAGTACTTCTGTATACATGTATTTTACATGGCTTGATACTTTTGTTCAGCTGTAGTATTTCCAATGTTAGGTACAACAACAAAACCTACAGGATTGATGATATTGCTTGGGATCACACTCCCAACAACACATTCAAGAGGGGAGACACTGACGTTTCTTTCAAGAACTACTACAAGACTGTGAGTGTCATTCACTAAAGTATTGGTGTAGCTGGGAAATATTTGACACAAATGTTACGTCCTCAATACACGAACAATGACTGGAACACACAAATGTAAGAAATATAGCAGACTAAAATATAAGGACTTAAATTAAGATTGTGCAAAATTTAAGAAACTATTTGCATATAGTGTTACTATTGCAAATTTTGAAGGAGAGTACACCTTAGTGGTAAATGGCCTCAGTTTCAGTCCACACTCAAATATTTATACTTTCTGTTCTTAGCAATATGGCCTGGACATCACTGATGGAAACCAAGTGCTGCTGATCAGCCATGTGAAGAGGCTGGGTCCTGCTGGAGCTCCGCCTCCTGGCCCAGCCATGCTTATCCCAGAGCTATGCTACCTTACAGGTTTAACCTTAATCTGTTGTGTTTAGGCCCTTTCGGTTGTACCTACTTTTCTGTTAATCTTAAGGCATCTGTAAATGTCAACGTTATGTCCGAGTAAGCACCCCGCTCACTTTTGCATAAGTTACAATGCCCATCTACGACATTTACGTACCACTTCGAACATTGCACCAGTCTGAAATGCATGCGGTCTAATTAACAATAGGAATGCACAAGTAGGTATTCGCTTAAAGTATTTATTCCAATACCTAAAGCATTAGTCTCAGAAGCATATTATAAAGAAGCCATATTACTGAATTTGAGGGACTTAAAAAAAAAAAAAAAAAATTGGTGAATTTTAATTTTACTGGCACAGCCACCTGATCACAAGACTACAATCAAGAGCATGAAAGGTGTTAACAGACTCTGAAATCCTTTTATTGTTATTGGTGACAGCAGTGAGTTTCTACCTTCTAGGTCTCTTCACATGTCTTCTATGGTAAACCATCCAGTGAAATATTGAAATTTAAAGTAACTGATGGTGTTTAACAGGCTTGACTGATAAGATGCGGGCTGACTTCAGCATCATGAAGGACTTAAGTACCCACACCAGACTGACCCCAGATCAGAGGGAGGGACGCCTCAACAGATTTATCACTAATATACAGAAGTAGGTGACAGTTGACTGTTTTGGCTCCGATTATGACCACGTGTCAAACTCTGTTGCAAGCAGTTGCATTAACTGAAGGGCTAACTGGTCCTTATTAGCGCCATCCTGACAAATGCCGCAAGTGATGTTTTTCAAAATGTTAACTCTGACCTGGTCACAACTATATCCTGCCTACTTAAAAGTGAGAACCTTGTTTTAATGTAGATATTTACAGTTGATCATAAAGATTAAAGCTTTTCTTTCTTTCCCAAGAAGTTGTCTTCATCTTAGCCACTCTTGGCTATTATGATCATATGCACAAAAGTTAATGGCAAATTTTGCTGTCAACATCTTGTGTCAGTATATTCCCTGGCTTTGATTTACATCTTGAAAATTATTTCACAGGAATGCTGATGCACAGTCTGAGTTGGATAAGTGGGGACTCAGCTTTGATAAGCAACTTCTAAGTTTGACTGGCAGAGTCCTCCCAGGGGAGAGGATTTATCAGGGCCCAAGATCGGTATAATTTCTTCTTCTCAGTTAATTAAATGGATGTATTTATATGCTCGTAACTGAGAGATTAACATGATTAATTGTCACATAGTACGAGTACAACACCTTGGCAGCTGACTGGTCCAAAGAGATGCGTGGAGTCCCCCTGATCAGTTCGCCTCCGCTGAGTAACTGGCTCTTGTTTCACACCCGCCGTAACGGCAGTGAAGCAAACTCCCTCCTGCAGACACTCAACAGGGTCTCAGGTCCACTGGGTATCCGCATAGCAAGAGCTGTCATGTGAGTTTGATGTTTTTTGTTTGGTTTTTTGTTTTGATGTTTTTGTTTTGTTTGTTTTTTTTTCTTTAAAATGTTCCTACATAATGTTTTTTTTTTTCCAAACTAGCACTGGGCTGTCATTTATTTAATGTGTTGAACCTCAGTTGAGTTACTTTTTAACCCTGTAACACTTTGAAACAGTTTTTGTAGTCTATTTTTAAGTTAACTTAAAATTTGATGTATTCTTGACCAACTATATTTTTATATAATTAAAAATATATATATGTGTGTGTGTGTGTGTGTGTGTAAAATTCATTGTGCATGCTCCTTTTTCTTTAGGATTCAGTATGAAGATCATCAGGAGTCTCTCCTCAGAGCCCTGCAGCACAATGTTGGACCCCAAACACAGATGGTTGGTAATGAATCTACTGTACAGACAGAGTGGAGCAGATTATTTTAAAGTTTAGTTCTGTAATGGTGTTTATGAAGCATAATTGTACTTAAATGTTAAAATTGTAGCCATGTTTATGTTTATAACATTGACAGTTTTTTCAGCTCAATTACAGAATATTACATTGTAGTTATTAGGAAGCACTTGGATGACTTGCACGTGTTTTGTTATAGGTGCCTTAATTTTGACACTGACCTTCCAGTGTTTCTGTTTGTTAGGTGGTTGTAGTCCTCCCGAGCAACAGGAAGGACAAGTACGACAGTGTTAAGAAGTACCTTTGTGTGGACTGTCCCACTCCCAGCCAGTGTGTGGTGGCCCGTACCCTCAGTCGACCTCAGGCGCTCATGACTGTGGCTACCAAGATTGTGCTGCAGATGGCTTGCAAGATGGGAGGAGAACTCTGGAGTGTGGAAATCCCCGTAAGTCCCATGCACCTTAAATATTTTAGATGCTGAAGAAATTAAATTTTTAAGTTGTTTCATAGGAAATCAACAATTTAGTAGATTTTGAATGTGTTTAACTTTCAGGTGCTGTAGATGAGAATATACTTGAGATGTTTTCCTTTCTTTCTTTTTTTTGGGTCTGAAACTGGTTAGGTGATTGGGTTTCACAAGGGCTCCAACTGTCCCCAGGATGACCAAGATGCTTTTTTCCATTTTGTTTACCATCTTCATTTATCTTGTTTTGAAGGCTTTAGGATTGGTTATGTCAAATATTTAAAACATAACCTTTCCTTTAATTTTTATCTGATGTCAATCTGAATTTGTGAACTTGGATAACTTGAATAGCAGCAGGAGTGGCAGGCCATGTATTGGTGTCAGGTTTTGATTCTGTTCAAAGATTAAAGTGGGGGTAAAAATGTTGAAATATAAAGATGGGAACATAACTGAACATGCTGTTAAATTGTCATGTTTGTGCAGCTCAAACAGCTGATGATTGTGGGCATTGACTGCTACCATGACACCACTGCTGGGAAAAGATCTATTGGAGCTCTAGTGGCCAGCCTCAACCAGAGCATGAGCAGGTTGGTATTTGTAACTGAGAGGGGCATCTTTGCAGTGAAGGGTGTTGTGCTTGTGCAGATTCTTAACATATTTTTTTTCCTCTGTGTACAGTCTGAATTTGATTATGTTAACATGTGCAAAAACTGGGATTACAGTATTTGTTTTTGTGGTTTCCTAGCCTTTGAGTGCAACAGTACAATCAATATATGATTCCAACTTTTTTTTTTTTTTTAAAGGTGGTTCTCAAAGTGTGTGCTGCAGCACAAAGGTCAGGAGATCATGGACGGGCTGAAGATGGCCTTGACAGGCAAGTTTCTTTTCTCGGTTCAAAAATTTCTACTTTGATATCCACATTGAGGATCTCACAAAAACTGTCATAACTGTTTTTCAGCTGCCCTGAAAGACTATCTGAAGTTCAACAGCTGTCTGCCTTCACGCATCATTGTGTATCGAGATGGAGTTGGTGATGGCCAGCTGCACAGCGTGGTCAACTATGAGGTTCAACAGATCATGGACTCCATCAAGTCAATGGGGCATGACTACGTGTGAGTTTTTCCATCTTAGAAGTTTGTATGTTTAAAAGCCCTTTTAAAAAGCTATTGCCCTAAGATGCAGTTAAATTTCCAATGTGGAGATACTGACAACATAAAATGGTCACCTGTATTAAACTCCTGTATCGTTTGACTTGGGAATTACATTGAAAAGATGTGTGAAGCCAATAACTGATTGAATGGTTGGAATGTGGGCCTTTATGCTACCATTAGGTTTAGGATGTCTCATCAAAAGAAGAACAAAACTCAGATTATTCAATAGAAGTGCCAGTTTTTGCTAGTGCCTCTGTCCATTTGTTGTAGCCCTAAGCTGAGTGTGGTGGTGGTGAAGAAGCGCATAAGCAGCAGGTTTTTCGCCTACATGAATGGCAAGGTGTCCAATCCTCCCCCTGGCACCATCGTGGACTCAGAGGTCACCCGCCCAGAGTGGTATGTTTTGTTTTGGATTTCTTTTTTTGTTTTTTTTTTCCTTTTTTGTTTATTTAACTGTTCCCAGTCATTTCATATATTTACATAGTAGTGGTAGTGGCAGTAGTGTTGCACCTTTGATTTCTAGGTATGACTTCTATATTGTGAGCCAGGCTGTTCGCAGTGGAAGTGTCTCACCAACCCACTACAATGTTGTGTACGACACCAGTGGACTCAAGCCTGATCACATGCAGCGGCTCACCTATAAGCTCTGCCACATGTACTACAACTGGCAGGTAGGCTGGCTTTGAAATGAACTTGTAATTGCAAAAGTAATGGAAATTTGAAATATGTCTTTATTCTTCACAAGTCTGGAGACATTTTGAGTACAACTTTTATAAATTTAGTTGGACTGAAAGTCTCTTCAGTATAGAAATGTTAGGTGAAAACTGTTATTACATTTCTGATAAGCTGTGTAATTTACCCCAGGAAATGCATAAATGTCACTGATCTTGACATTGTTTTGGTCATGCTTAATTTTCTTTGTGCTTTAGGGGATCATCCGAGTGCCCGCTCCCTGCCAGTACGCCCACAAGTTGGCTTTCCTTGTGGGTCAGAGCATTCACAGGGAGCCCAGTGTGAAACTGGATGACTACCTCTTCTATCTTTAAGGATTGAAAGACTAGCAAGTTGCATTGAAAAAAATCTTAGTTGATGATTTTTGTTGTTTGAGATTATAAATGGTTGACATTTCAGAGGTACGTTGAGTCTGACAGTCCTGTGTATAACCCTGTTTCACAGCAGACATTTTGATCTGTTGCATTAAAGCCTTGATTATAGTTCTCGCGCCCATGAGTCCACTGAGGGTACGTTTGGGTTTAAGAGACTTAAATTACATGATCAGACAGTGAGTGCGAGGGCCTGTGCAGACGTCCGCGTGCCTCCCAGTGACCACGGAGATTTTACATGCATCCCAGTCTGCTGCCTGAGGTGCATGTGTTTTGGATTTTTAGACCAACTGTCTGCTGTGAAAAAGGTGTAGAGTTAGGAAAAAAAAACTCTTTGTTTGCACATAAGACCCTAGAATTTTTGATTTTGTTATATTTGAGCCTGTTCTTGATTTTTCTTTATTAATGGATGTCAGCATAAAACAGCAGAAAGTTGTTAATACTGCTAATGGGTTATTGTGTTGCAAATGGTTGCAGTAAACCTCTGAGTTTGTAATTTCTGGCATTTCAAAATAAATCAGACAAGCATTACATTACAAAATATCAAATTTATTTAATTTTTTTATATAAAAGATTGCACATGCACACCCACACAATAATTTGTAACCATCAATATAGGCTGATAATTCTTATCATAAAGCTAGCACACAATTGCAGACTTTTAAACAATATGGTCTTCAAGACACCATGGGGAAAGCTTAAACTGTTTGATTATAAATTTAAATGTACAAAAAAGGCAGTTTGAAAATCAAGTATAAACATTTAAAAACAATTTTACAAATGGACAAAGTACAAAAAGAGCAACAGTCACTCAAAATGAATTAGAAGCAATGTCTGAGGAAGTGGTCCATAAATAGGAAAAGATGTTCATCAGTTTACTGTAGGTTAAGATGGCTGTTTGGCTGAGAATTGTACAGAAAGTGTTACAGAATGTTTTGCATACATTCTTTTTTTGGCAGTTTCAGTTCAACTCTTGTGTATAGAAAATAGTCTAGATTTTAAACATGGGAGGATGAAATGGGAAATTGAATGATGTAAGATAGGAGGAGGTGGACTGTTCCATTTCACGCACAAAGACGGACATCTGCACAATCCTTTTGGGCAGCTTTGAAAATACATTGGCTTTCAACTCATTGTACATTCACTACTCTACATTAAGGTGTAGATATATATATCGATATACAGTACTTGTATCCTGCACCAACATAAAGTGGGACACTGAACAGGCATCACTGACGGATTGGCTTGAAAAATTTCAGATCTAATAGATTTTGAGTTATAAGGATAAGGGGGGGCAGCATAGAGGTAGCCTTGTGTCTCACTGTTTACTACTGTGAAATCATCAAACCTATAGTATTTAGTGAAGCTCAGAAGTGTTGCATGTTACAAATCCACTGCAGTACAATAACAGTTGATTTGCTGATGCCATATCACAATGATTACTACTAATTTTTTCTTTAATGTGACATTAGTCATATTTCTTTTGCAAAGTCATGTTTGAAATCAGGAGCATAAGTGACATCAGTGAAATTAAAAAATACTCAATTTTCTACATAGACCTTAAATTTGGTGTAAGGGGAGAATTTTGAAAGTTTTTTTTTTTGTTTTGTTTTTTTTTCCTAAGGTTATAAAAACGTTTATTTTTGAGGGGTTTAACGATGGATGGTGGACATTGACACAGATGTCTTGGACAGTTCTATGTAAGCTCTGGTCCTATGGAAACACGACAGTCACAATACCCTGCATGTCTCAAGTTGGGATTAACATCTGCAAACAGATTTTATGAAGTAACAACATAAATGAATAGTAGGCATGAAACTGCATGCTCTACTGGACAAAGTACTACCCATTGTGCAATTATAAGGCAAATACATGGAGGTTGGATATACTAGGCATTGTCATTTAGGCTGATTTTACTGCAAAGACCCTGTAGTAGATACAGTATGTGCTTGTTGCTGACATGTTTCTGGGGAGGGAAATATGCCTATATCACAGCTGTTGAAGTAGGGCAGAAGAGAAGGAGTTAATTCTGCTGATTTGTCTAAGTATACTGCACAGTATGTCAGCTACGCTGTATTAAAGTACTGCATGCTCTAGGTTCCACACTGAGCCCGTCGCATTGTATGCGCTCTTAACGGGCCAGGAGGGAATGTGCTGAAGTAAAGCATGCAAACCTTGTGTACAATTTGACTGGCTGTTTTGAACAAGCTCAAGTCAAGACACTCAAATCCATCTTTATTTTGCTCACATCAGATTCAAAATGGGCTCCAGGGTTTAATTGAGCCCTCAGTATTTGAATGGCATTCTGGTTTCTGTATACAGCAACACTTGACTCATGTTGTCTATGAAGTGTCATACTCAACCAAGTGGAAAATGGAAATTGCTCCGGCCCCTGCCCTTCCTTCCTACAGCAAATTTTCATCAGCCAGAGCATTGGAGGTAAGATACTTGTTACTACATCGTCCAACACCATGAGGTCTTGGGACCATAATATGAAATGTATTTTTGAAAATATGTAGTTGATACTGTTTGACAAAATACAAATATTCTAGTGTACAACAGATGTACAAGAATAAAGCATTTGCTAAGCTCACAAATGCCATCTGTCCACTGTATACTTTTTTTTTTTTAAACACTACAAGGATGTGGCTGACACTCTCCAAGTATGTCAAGAAATTATTTTACAGCGCCAAGTCTTTGCAATAGTTTCTTCCCTTTGGAGAGCAGTCCCTTTTTCTTTTTGGAGGAGTACATGTCCATTGGGGCCCTGATGGGACTGCCGGGCCCCACGGTGGCAGGGCCAGAGCCAGGGATGTGTGGACGCACTGTGGAAGAGGCTGCTCTTCTGGGCGGACCCGAATTTTCCAACGGAACCTAATGGGAGACCCGTAAGGGACAGTTGAGGGTGTTAAAAAGCCAACCGTCTCTAACACCTCTGTCACTACTCCCCTCCTTCTCTCAAGTCCTTTCTGTCTCAGCTGAGCCAGCATAGCGCTGAAGTCTACCTCCCTCGCTGGATGTTGACCTGTGCACTCAGGTATACTTACACCACCACCCCCACCCCCTCTGTCAGGTAGAGACGGTGTCTGTATATATATTTTTTTTAATGAAGCTGCTATGAATAAGCTACAGGAACACAATTTAGACGATATTGACTTACTTCCACATCAGTGTAAGGTGACATTTCCCCACAATGACTATCAAAGGCAGGGCAGTTCCTCTCACATAAAAAGATACATTTGCATTTTGGGACAAGTGGGACAGATCTATATCACATTCACCTTCCTTCCTCTTACATATAAATATATATTTACTGATACAACTGGGTTACAGAGAAACTACCAGCCACTATTCCTTTTCTGTAATCACGAGCTAAAAGGCTCCTTTAAATTGCACTTTGGGAAGACACACAACAAAAGATTACATTTGTATGAGGTTGCATTTATATATACATGTGTCAATACACAGTCATTTACACATCAGAAAAACTACGTAACTTTTGAGAGAACACTATTTCTCCAATTACAAATCCAATTGGAAAACAAAATACACCACTGCTCAGTCATTTTAGCTAAAACCTTAACTACCAGTTGTAGTTGCAGTGGTTGCTGTTCAGCAAAAGTTGCATAGTCTCACTAGAAATTAAGAATTATTTGTTGGTCATCAACTACTTAATCTTGGTTACAGAATTAGGACTGATTTGAAAACCAGATTATAATTTTTTTTTAAATAGTTCATCTATATATTGCTTTTTAGCAGTTTATACTTCAAATGATAAAAAGCAAAAGGGGTTCTAAATTTGGCTACGGCAAAAAAAAAAACAAAAAAAAAACGCCCACAAATTGAAATGCAAAGTCAACCAAGCTTGTTTTAAATTTTGTGGGTTTTTTGTGTGTGTGTGGTTTTGCATAGAACGCGTAGATTTTCTGCATTTCCTTTTAGAATGCAGCATGTTGTTAGCAGTAAAGCTAATTTTAGCTGTTATTTTCCATAATTGAGGGTTACTGTGCAACAATGGCCTTTTAGCTTACCATGAGTTACAGCAGGAGACTTGCTTCAGGAGACGGACATTGTCATGTACAACACTCAGAGAAACAACTGAAGATACCACACTTTTTTTGTCTAATGCATTGGCTAGGGTTACTATGTCCTACCCACAAACAGCATCAAGTGTTTTGGTGACACACAGAAATTTCCTAAAACTACCTACAGGAATGTCATACATAAAAGTATACATGTTGCATACCAGAAACTAAGGGTACCCATGACATCTGCATTAGACGAGGGGAGCGTAATCTTGGTATCCTCAGTTGCTCACTTACGTGACGGAAACAGAGCCTTTAAGGTGTGAAATGAACACTCTTCTTCTGTTTTGCCAAGCGGGTGAGGAAAAGAAATAAAAAAAAAAATATGGTGATGGCATTTCAATAGTTTGCACTATGACAATGGCAAATTAGAACACAAGGAAGGAAATATCTGACACCTATTAATATTTTAACAATTGCATTATTTGTTAAACACAAAAATAACATCACATATTTACATTTAGTAAAGAGTTACTTCTGAAATGATTCTCTGATGGCAACATAGGCTAAGTGACCTTTGCGTGCTACTTTACAAGAAAGCAATTTACAAAACAAGGCGTTCAGGAGCAGATACAAAAGTTGAACTACACTAGACTCATCTTTATATAAAATGATCAAGAATTCATGCATCTGGACTATATACCATGCTGAGCTACACACTACATACTTCGTCTTTCAGTACAACAAAACTATTTACTCTATTAGAAATGAATTAAGATCAAACACAGAATATATTCATAAAGCATCTGTTAGAATGCTAAATACACATGTGCAAAAAGTGTTAACTGCTCTTTTCCAAGACATGACACAACAAGTAAAAAGTCACAGGAGCTTCTTGCCCTTTAATTTTACTCTCATTGAGAATGCTTTATGAATACAATATATCCATGTATTATACAATGTAGAACTTCCCCCCCTTCACAGCAGTAAACATGAAAAATAAAATTCCTCTGTCAAGTATTAGTCTTAAAATTTTTTTCATAGATCTTAGACATCTATTTATTTACAGTGTAATGCTATAAAGTCATAAATCCCTTTTGATCAATGAGACACACACGCACAGACACAAAACTAAAGGAGATAGAGGGAACTGAAAAGAGTAAATGGATGACAGAGGGCTAGTACTGCGAAGGAGCATGTACCCTTTTGGTCTTTATCCGTGCTGGAGTGTCCTGGGGGTACCGAGATGGTGAGTCAGTGAGAAAAACCTCTACATCATCAGGCACTTCTTCTAGAAAGTTGGAAGGAACAAGTCCCTTGTGTCCATTGAGCTCGCCCTGTGGAGTACAAGAGGACAGTGAGACTCACTTTGGTGTATATACATTTAAATGTTACCTCATGCTTTAACCCTTTCCCCCCATATGAAACGCACAGAATTTTTTGTTTCAGCTGCAGTAAAACTGAGAAATGGGAGGAACAGTTGATGCCAGAATTACTCAACAACTTTATTAGGTACACCTGTTCAACCACTCATCAGTGCAAATATGTTATCAGCCAATCACATGACATGCATTTAGGCATGTAGACAAGGTCAAGACGACCTGATGAAGTTCAAACCGAGCATCAGAATGGGGAAGAAAGGTGATTCAAGTGACTTTGAACGTGGCATGGTTGTTGGTGGCAGATGGGCTGGTCTGAGTATTTCAAAAACTGCTGATCTACTGGGATTTCCCCAAAGAACCATCTCTAGGATTTACAGAGAAGGGTCTCTGTTCTGTGGATGAAAATGTCTTCTTGATGTCAGAGGTCAGAGGAGAATGGCCAGACTGCTTTGAGCTAATAGGAAAGCATCAGTAACTCAAATAACCACTTGTTACAACCAAGGTATGCAGAAGAGCACCTCTGAATGCACAACATGTCGAAACTTGAAGCAGATGGGCTACAGCAGCAGAAGACCACACTGGGTGCCACACCTGTTGGCTAAGAACAGGAAACTGAGGCTACAATTTGCACCAAAATTGGACAATAGAAGATTGGAAAAACGTAAAATTCACATTGTGGATGTGTAGCCAACAAATCTGCAGCAACTGTGTGATACTATCATGTCAATATGGACCATAATCTCTAAGGAATGTGTCCAGGACTTTGTTGAATCTATGCCACGAAGAATTAAGGCAGTTCTGAAGGCAAAAGGGGGTCCATCCTGGTACTAGCAAGGCGTTCCTAATTAAGTATCCAGTGAGTGTATATTTCTCCTCTCCTAATTGTCTAAGACCCACCAAACATTGACATTTCAGCTCAAGCAAGTTTAGAGCTTTCTGGTCATATAATGTGAAATGTTAGCCAGAGACCCTTAATTTCTCTCTAACAGTAATTTTCTCTGTTTTGTGAATTTGTCAGACTGGCTTTTAATGGTTCCTTGTTACTTTTATATTGAGAAAAACATCTTAACTAAGCCCGTGTTACATGGTATTGTTAAAAGACTGAGGCTCAAAGCTACACATCCCACATTAAAATCCATCATCCTCACAGCTGATAATCCATGGAAACGATGATGAGTAAAGACACATCATTGTTCTTGTGTTGCAGTTTTAGTCTAATTATTCCTCTACTATTACATTTATGATACATATAAGATGAGAATCTTTCTTTCTAATATAACAATGTTTAGCTTACTTATTCTGAACAATATTTTTCTTTCTCCTTTGACTTTGACTGCAGAAGATCCGTCCCATATATGACACCATCTTGGTATCACACATGTTCTTCCAAAAAGAAACATGGTATTATTTGATCATTTGTATAACTCGGTATCAGGGAGGAATGTGATCAACAACCCCTAAAGAAGCATCTTCAGCTATAGGAAGAAGAATATAAGAAGAAGACGGTATGGCCAAGATTTCAATGCTTGGACTCAAGTCTGGGATTACATGAAGAAACAGAAGCAACAGAGAGAGCCTAAATCCATCATGAAAAACTGCAAACGCAAACTGGCCCCATACACAAAAGGTGATCTACTGGTATATTGCATATTCTATAAATGAACTGACAAAAGCATATTCATGGCATTTTTTCTGAAACCCAAACCTCTAGCATTAGCTTTTTAAAAAAAAAAAAATAAACCTTGTATTGCTTTGCCTTCCAATCAGGTCATGCAGATGCTGTGTACTTACATAGTAAAAGCCATCTTCATCTATTTCACCAAAAACTGTGATGACATCACCAGCACAGAAAGTCAGCTCAGACTGTCAAAAAAGAAAAAGCAATAAGATAAGCGAAGCGAAGACTCTCCAAAACATCCAGTTCTAGGGCAGTTTCATGAGTTTGAAATGTTGTGCTTCCTTCTCCAAATCACTGTGATGCATCTTAAACACAAGTGTCAATTCAGTCTCAGCAGATGGACTGTTGCAACTGTAAATGCATCAAATGTTGTAACTTTGAAGACAGGATTGCAACACACTAGGCACATCTCTTCTATGGGATTCTAGAGAACACATAAATCAAACAGAGCGCATGTGCACAATATGTAGGAGAGAGGTCAACACAAAAGACCAAACCAAGGAGGGGAAATGCTGGCTCAGGCAATGCATATGGGGTCTTTATTCATGATCACCAAGGACAGAGGGCCGTGGCCTGTCATCCGAAGCCCACCTCCTCCTTTGCACTCCAACAAACGGGGGAGGAAACACACACAGAGCAGACAATACCGTACCCTCCTAACCCTCACTCACCTCCTCATTCAGTCTGTTGCCTTCATACTGTGTCGGTGGCAGTGCCAATAGAAAGGTGAGAGTAAGTGAAATGGGGGGAAGGGCCAAAAAAAGAAAAAAAGACAGCACTGCAAAGTACTTTGGATCCTCTAGCTAACACAGTGCTAACTGTAACTCTTCATTTAACCTCACCTGTGCACATATTATCCTTAATCCAATTTAAAGGAATAATTCTACATTGTCTTGTCAAGAGTTAAACAAGAAGATTAATACAACTTTATCTGTCTGTTAAATAAGAAGGGACTACCAGACAAGCAGCAGTCTCTCCAGGGCAGAACAATGAAGCCAATGCACAAGTGCCAAAAAAACTGCAGTTCTCTCAATGGTTACTTGAGACTGACTCCAAATGTGAGTCAATCTCCATAGAGTGACTCCATGCAAAAAAAGAGGCCCAAATTTACCGCACAAATAGGCATGTTTACTGCCTGTTACAAAAAACACTTTTGGTCTTTGTCTTTTAGGTGCTTTTTTTTTTTAAAGAACTCACTCATTTAATGCTACAGTCACACTAGGGGAAACAGTGGTTGGCACAACCAAAATTTTTGTAACCAAGTATGTGAACGTGCAATCTCGTTGCCTTTGAAATGGTTGCTTCGAAGATGAGGACCAGGTCTCCAACCACTCGCAGTCAGTTGATGTCGTCAAAGCGACTTTGATGCATCAAGATGTCAATAAAATGGCAATAAGACAGAGTCAGTCTGCTATCAGTTTGCCACTGAATGGGGTCAAGTTGGCAATTACATGCAATTTGTTTGTGATAATACGGTGATTAACTGTGAAAAATCAGTGAAAACCACAAATCTGTTGCCATATACATACAGAGAAATTCACATTAACTACTTACATTCAGAGTCCAACCAAAACCTCATTGATCTGAAACAGAAATTCCTCCACAAACAGTGGCATAGCTGCTGCAGGATCACGATTTAACTGCAAAATGACATAGGCACTTGGCAATCTTGCTTTTATACAGGAATGTAACCAGAATACAGGCAGCTGAGTCAAGTCCCCTATTGCAAAGAGACGCGTCACAGACGAATTGCACTTTTCGGCGCAGACTGACTCAGAGTTATTGCAACATGTTGGCAGTCTGTCTGCATTTATAAATTAGAGTGAAATGATTTGCAGACCTTTGTGAATCTGTCTGAGAGTGACTGCAGTCAGTCTGAGTCAGACCGTGATTGGTTGGAGACAGGTTGCCTCCCACCAGGCGACCTGTGCAATTGCCTTGCGATTGAAAGTGGTCACTGCAACTACTTGCACTCGTCAATGCAATCACTGATCAACCACCGATTTTTCCCAGTTGCAAGGAGGTTGCCATCCTATGTTTACTCTAGTGTGACTGAGCCATAAATTAGACACATTCTATTAAGGGGTACAACTACGCATGATTAAGGGTTTGGCTGCTTTCCCTAAGAGTTACATGTCAACACAGCTGTCTGCTAGGCATCACCTAAGCTAATTGGAGTCACTGAAATGGACCTTTTGACCTGTTTATGGTGTTGATCCCTTTTAATGCAATTATATGACAAATAGTATGACCTGCTGTGTAGTGAAGAGACTGTCTAAAAAGTCTGTTTTCCACTTTTTGTTGTTTGTTTGTTTTGGGGCTTTTTTCTTTTTGGTTAGTAAAATCTATTATTCCATTTATATGTTAGCAATAATTAGCTAAACCATGCTTGCTAGCATGAGCTGATAGATTGGCTGATGATTAGCACTTCACCCTCTCATTCGAATATGGTTGTGAGACTCCAAAAAGCCAGGATGTTGGCAGCCATAAAGCTAAACTCAGGGCTTAAAAACATGAGACCACAACCCAGTGTGTGACCTTACCACTGCTATGTCTATATTTATATACAGTCTATGCAGCCTGGTGGTGTTGGCCTGATAGTGGTTGCATATAGGCTAACTAAAGACCCCACGTCGGGTTTTTTTGTACAGATTAAACATAAGAAATATAGTGTTTTCAAGAGTCACGCAGGTTTTTTTAACATTAAGAAAATTTGCATACCACCCTGCAATCTCATGTTTGTTTGTTTTTGACAGAGAGACGTGACAGTGGAATCAATCTTCTCATGAAACTCAGACAGAGCTTCTGTCTCTCAAACTCTCAAACTATTCCTTTAGATTCTGAACTTAAAAAAATACAAGTAGAATATCCTCTCTCTGTGCCTGCGCAGCTCAAAATTCTTTGTGCTTTGTCTGTTTTTATGCCTCCGTAAACATTTTGGCTGTGACACAGAATGATTGAGACAGAGTGGAAAGCCAGAGCTGTGGGAGGACGGTACCTCAACATCAACGTTAGGGGAACTCTCTCGGGGGTCGTAGTCATACAGAGCCACCATTCTTCGTGTTGACATCGGATGCTGACGCCCACTTCGCCTGTTTCTTTCTGTGAAGAAGAAAAGCAGAATACAGATAGAGAGACAAGAATAATCCTTGGTAAGAATATAAAAACATAACTCAGTGCGATGACCAATGACCATACATAATGCTCTTATAAGACCATGTGCTTTCAGTCTAAACCGTGTCCATGTTAGAAGCAAGAGAACGCTTAATGACAAAAAATATAATATATATTCATATTCATTATATTTGGAAAACCCCTTGAGATATACCATCTCATTTTCAATAGGGGTACAAAAAAATTAGACAAATGCCCACAGATGAATAAAGATGATGAGGAGTGAAAAAAAAGCAATAAAGATGAAGCAGAGAGCTTAAGAGCATCTCGCTGCACACAGACCTCTTTTGGACTTTCTGGACCTGCGATTTATTGACCGGCCATCTTTGAAACGGTCACAGTTCACTTCACAGGAAAGCAGAAAAACATAATTAAGTGGGGAGAGTAGAGGAAAGGAGAAGTGAGTCAGTAAAAGACAGTCCAGTGCACCATTAAGTTGGCTAGATAGACACAAAGGTTATCAGGGCAAAAGAAAAAAAAAAAAAGTCAGATGGTCCTTTAGGGAAAAAAAAAAAAAAAAATCTCACCTAACTTCTCCACAGGAGTGTTGAGTGGGAGGAAGCCCTGTTTAAAGAGCTGCTCCATCATTTCATCATCTTCTGTTTGGATCTCAGAGACCATGTTACAGGGGATCAGACCCACTCGGTCTCTGATCTCCGCCCTGTAGAAACCATCTGTGTCTTTATTCCCAAACACCTAAAAGAGCAAGTATCAGAATCAAAGGATAGTTACCATTAAAGCAACAGATTAGGAACTGACAGCAAGTTATTACTATTTAAAGGCATTAACTAACACAACATTTAAGCATATGAGAATTAAATAAGATGAGAATTTTTGGGTATTAAACTAGAGCCCGACCGATATAGGATTTTTAAGACCAATAGCAATATTTGGTGATTTAAAAATCTGATATTCCGATATATTGATATATTCCGATATTTTTTCCGATACATAAACAGATTTTCCTAATACTTGTTATATATAGTTATTTATTTATTTGTTTGTTTACGCTCTCCCTGGCCTTACTCAGATCAGCTGGCAGTTGTGTTTGTTCCAAACACCTGTTGCCAACAGAGAAGTTGCAGAGTGCCCTCCAGTGGACAAACTATGCAACATCAACACTCATAACATGCTTGAAGGGTGTTTCTCCCATATCTTCTTTACTTTTTAAATTTTCATTTACTGGCAATTACACATGCCAATATCAATAGATTGGCAAATAGCTAATATCGGCCGATAATATTGGCCTGCCAATACATCGGTCTAAATGAAACATATCTATGTGTAGGTATTTGAAGAGTCAGTCTACCACCTTGATGATCTGGCCTTCCTTGAACGGCAGCTCCTCATCAGCAGCGTCGGGGTTGGGAGACATGGACAGGGGGTCATAGTCAAAGAGAGCCACAAATACACGGGTCATCTCCTCCGGCTCAGACTCCTCGTAGTAATCCGGGGAGCGCCGTCCCCGCCCGTGTCTGCGCCCGCCATAACCGTCTGAAACATAGAGGAGGCCTCTGCTGCTACTACCAGCCTTATACAGCCACGTTGGCTGTAGAGGCAATGAGAGCAGAAGATGTCTTTTTGTTAGAGCTGACAGGGGAGTGGGTGATGAGATGCATGTGTGAAAAAAGAGCCAGAGGTCTAATATAGTTTTATATAAATATAGTTTTAGTTTAGTTATTGTTTTTACTTGGAAAAATCTTACTCCTGTTGTGCTTTTTACAAATGAATCATAGCACACCAGGGTTCTTTGTTCACACATCTCTGCTTGCTGGCGTGTCAGTTACCAAACATCACAGAACAACACAACACAGACAGGAAACACGTGTCAAGCAGTTTTGGGGGTGCAAGGGAAACTGAATGACTGTACACACCAGGAGGACACAAGTAACACTGCACTGTTGTTCATTGCTGTTTCACTGCCTTATCTCACAGAGGCTGATTAACATGCATGCTTTCACGGGTTCAGACACAATGAGGAGCGCATTCCCACATCATCAAATGCAAGTGTAATGTCATGCTTTGAGGTCGCATCTGGAAACAGTGTGTAGAGGAAAAGGGCAAAGAGGCATGTTCACATGGAAGATAACACATCAAATGCCCCAGCAGTTCCTGGCAACACAGATATCAGGGACAGTGAGGGGGAAAGGATGAACCTGATATCAGTTCCCCATGCTTCTCATGGATCACCATGTTAAATGTTTCAATGGCAGATTGTAAGACTAAATAATGGCTCAGAGATATTGCGACAACTTCCCACTAAGCAACTGAAATATGCCAGTTGGGAGGTGTAAAATGTGCTTCAACAGTGTAAAACATGTCTGAGGTAATGAATGTGCACCTGAGTGACACCAACAAAGCAGGAATGCATTAATTCATCCAGTAGTGTATCTGTCTTTCTCACTGCATTGTAAACAGCTCATGCAAAATTAACGAAGGCAAGGGGCTACAATCTCATAAAGGCAGGGAGAAGGAAAAAAGGAGCTTGCGGAAAGGGTAAGGTAGGAGGGGAAGGAAAAGAGGAAGGCATTGCTATGTTGCAGTGGATTGGAGACTGGGGCTGGACATGGAGTGTAGATGGGAAGAGTGGGTGGGTGGGTTGGGGTTTCTTGGGATTGAAGGTGTAGGAGTACATACAGGGAAGGGATTTTCATTCTCCAGCAACGGGAAAAGTGGCCAGTCTTGTCTTCCCCCGTCAGCTTTATACAGCTAAGCTAAACTAAACTAAACAAAGCAGCTAACTGTCCAGCACAGAACAACGACCACCATGACATCACTGCATGTGTTCAAAAAACAACTCTTGGCCTTTTCTGAAATTTGTCAACGTGAATTGTCATCTTGGAGAGAAGCTGCACCACATACCATATTGATCCTCTGAGGACACAGATCGCCATATCCTGCGCCGAGCTACACTGCCATAGTAAACATCCTCCTTGACGGGTGAGAGGTTCCCCTCACTCCCCTCACTGTTACTGTCCATGGTGATCTCTACAGAAGACACCAATCACAACGGTCAGAGATCCCCCCGCACACACACACTGCTCTACCCCATGGCCCATTCACTCATGCTGAGACAGTAGGATGATGAGGTTGCCCTGAGGTGGGGGTGGGGGTGTACAAGGCAACAGGTTTCACTCTGGAGGCACTGGGTGTAAAACAGCAATGCTTGCACTGTTTGCGGGGAGGTCAGATTGGGTGGTCGTGTAAACATGTTAACCCACAGTAAACACAGACATAGGGAGTGTGTCTGAGATAACTTTCCTGCAAAACTGCATGTGAACATTTGGCGAATCCAGCTCATGAGGATGGACAGCTACAGGGTGTGCAAACACCCCCAAAAAAAGGGTCTACGTGGTTGTTTAAGCTCTATGGGAGAGATGTACAGCTCGGCTCATATGGATAACACATGGTATAAATCACAAGCACAAACATCAGTGGCCCTGCAGGTGGAGATCCTCATGTGGTGACCTCACTAACCAATGGATGGGATTGGTCGTCGCTGAGGGGGGGTGCCGATGTGAACCGGCCTCCTCCCTGAATGGTCCAGACGATCAGCACTTCCATGTGACGGCGAATTCCCAATGATCTTAAGAGTAAAAAACAACAGAGAAGAGATTAGAACTACAAACCACCTACAGTATGAAGACAAGTAAACATTTAAAATAATCTAGAGAATCCCACAATCCTGTTAAAACAACTAAAAAAAAAAAACATATGAGCAAATGATGTGGTTTCCATTTGTCCTTAGGAAGGCAAAATAATAGTAAAAACAATGATAGTAATAATGATAAAGAAACCCAACAAACCATCAAAACAAGTAAATCAAATCAACCCCCAACACAACAACATGGACTGGGGTTCAGGAAAGGTCAGATGTTAAGCTAAAGACCATTTGTTTGGTTTGTTTTGTTCTGTGCATGTCAGCTCCTTGATGAGAAAAGGAAGCAAATGACAGCACAAAAGACAGAAAAGATGGTTAAAGAATAGAGAGAAATGGTGGGAATAGAAAGAGTGGAGTGTGATCCAAAATGGTTTTAGATGTGGCTGAATGTGCAAAGATAGTACACCTTTAGCATGTGGCTTTGGATTACATCAGTGAAATCATTTAATATGTGAAAAGTTACGATGGACAAGACAATTCTTCTGTTGAGACAAATGAAAGAGACAAGCCAGATGTGATGGGTATGGGTTCAATGAATCCCAGCAGGCTAAAAGTCTTGATTTGGCCTTATTTTGTATGGGAAGCAATGAAAGGCAGGAGATGGCTGCAGCTCTAGAGAGTGAGACATGGAGAGCAACATATGAAGTTGGCAGCTGGCAGAGAGAAGGCACAGGCAGGGAAGAGAAGAGGAGCAGCATGTCCCCATGCACTGCACAGAGACTTTCCTTTAGATGGAGCCTTTCCCCTCAAAGACATGAGAAGTCAAAACTTTGTTAAATGGCCTTTAGGTAATTAAAAGCTTTACTTTAAAATCCACCTAACACTCTAAATACAAGCAAAGTAATTCACACAAAATAAAACATCAAATGAGACCAACCATGATCATGTGATAAATCGTCAAGAATGAACAAAAAAAATGTCAAATGAAAGGAAGGGGGTTCTTAAAAAAAAGAGACAACATTAAGAAAACAGAATGGCTGCAGCTTGCTGATGGAAAGTACATCAGAAAGTCTGAATCACACACCAGCGCCTGGTCCCGGTTGAGCCTGGACAAAGACTGGGCCCTAGCCTCCCTGTGGGGGCTGTAATAGACCCTGTCCAGCTCGTTCAGCCTGCCCTCGCTCAGGGCCCCTTCCCTGGAGTAGTTTCGCGGCCCAGCCTCCCGACCAGGCCCAAAGTGCTCCCTGTTCCTAAAATCACCCGTGTGTACCGACTTGGCTGCAGTCACTGGGACATCAGAGAACTCCTCCTCCACGCTGCATTGGCGGGTGAGAGTTCTTTTACGACCCATAGCCAGCGCCCGCCTTTCTACCGGGCCTTCACAGTGAATGATGCGCACAGGCCCCCGCATGGGGCTCCCATGAGCATAGTACCCTCGTTGGCCCCGTCCTAGAGAGCCTTCTTCCTCGCTGCCACAGTCTAAACCACTGTCAGGACTCTTGGTGTTCTGGCGGTTGGGTCGTCCCAAATTGCGGTCATCGGTGGTGTAACAGTACCGGCTGTCAGTGAAGCGAGGGGAAGAGCGTTGGCGCTGCAGGCGGGAGTTCTTGCTGGGGGCAAGATGGTTGCGCATGTGAGTGTCTTGGGGGTACATCCTCCGCTGAGTGTGTGGCGTTCCTGGCCGTCCCCCCTCTTCAAAGGAGAGCCGCTGGCCCGTGCTGTCCACACTGTCCGACTCTTCCTCAGCCACCTCGGGGATGCTGTGGAGACGCTTACTCCGGAGCGACTTCTGCTTCACCACCTCCCTCTGGAGGTCCCAGCAGTCTCTTTCCTCAGCTAAGTCCTGACGCTTGTAATACGCCTTCAGTCATGACCAGGAGGCAATGTCCCACAATTTCACAGTTCAGTGAGAGTCAGTTCAATGCAAACGGTTCAGTTTATATTTTTGTGAGGGGGGGGTTTGTAAAGTTTTTCGAAGGTTTTAGAACAGGCAGGAAACAACACAGTATGTGAATAGAACAAATGGGGGGGAAAGACAAAATAAAGACAGAATTAGTTATTTGTGGCTATGTGGTAAGACATGCAGTCTCATTCCGTGAGGAGGAAATGGCATGCTCTGAACAGGAATCTGTCACGGCTTTAAGATGGAGCGATATCTTGTAAAGTTGACACAGAGTTTAAATGCGGAAAACATTCAAACAAAAGAAAGTATTAGACGTTTTCCTGTGTCACAGGTGAGGGCGATGGAAACATCTGTGTGGATGAAATGAGTAGATGAATAATTTAAAAGCCAAAAAAATTAACAATGTGAAGCTCGGTGAGTAGAAGAATCAGCCACTTTGAACCTCCTGCGTGTTCACAGAAAACAGTCAGAAGAGTATCTGGCGATTCACCTTTAACTACTACCCTTTACAATATCTAATCAAAATGTTTATAGAGACATCTAAAGACAATGAAAAATGTGCAACAGTGATTTACAAACAGATGTGATGACAAAAAGGAGATGTAGTACTGGTGTATTTACAGAGTCAATACACCAATATATACCCCTCATCAACACCACTTTATTGCACAGGTTTAACTGGAAAAAACCAGCGGTACCCTCACCAAACTTGCAGTGAATCTCTGCTAACTTCCAGTTGCAATTTCACTATAATACAAAGAACAGATCAGCCACTACAGTACGGGTAGCTCTCACTCTTGTAATAATGCTTTTCACTCATGATATCAGGTCGTCTTCCACACATCCCCACTGACAGACCAAATGAAGACAGGATCATGTATCGACAATGTTAACAGTAACATTAAAATTAAACATTAGGACATGACAGACATAAACAAAAGTGAATATTTCCATTTAAGTACTCACTTAAATGAGATTCCCATGTGCACTTGATATGCCATGACCCTTTGATACAGTACAGTAAATTAATAGTTGCATTTCAATTTCACAGTCTAACATTTTGACTTTTAACACTTGTAAAACTAGTCTGTTGCAGTAATTAGAGCAACAAAATAAATAAACATGGGGTTTTTAGTTTACATCCTTACCCTCTCACATGCATCTTTTTACAGTTATGTATATGCAGCCATTCCCATAAGCTCAGCCTAGAAAGAATAAAGCTGGAGGGGCAGGGGTGGAGGAGCAGGTTAGAGTGGGGAGGCTGACTCAGCTAACACAGCTAACAGGCATGGGAGTTTAGCCAGGCAAAGCCACAATGGGCCTGGTTGTAGAGCTTGTGAAAGATGGCAGGTACATCTGCAAGTGGCAGTGACCTTCCCTCCCTAAATCCTTATTTCTCCCCACCGTCCTCTGTCCTCCCCCAGGCCACTACAGACTGAAGGCGTGCAGATAAGTATGTACCTTAAGAGTGTTGTGAGAGTTGATACTGCGTCTGCGGCCCTCCTCCAACTGCATCTCAGAGTAAAGATCTTCCTCATCCTCCTCCAATATGTCAGACAGGTCAGATCCTCGGCTGCTCTCTGTGTAGTACTCCTCACTGTGGCTGTAGTGGTGATGATGATGCTAAGGGAAATGTGAGAGAGAAAGCTGAAGAAAGCTTATGGGTGTTGGAATATGGGGCAACAGTGACTCTCTTAACCTTTATTAGCAGGTTTCAATATATTTATTTTAAGAAGTGTGCAGGCTGTAAAGTCTGTCCACTGGTTAATTTCCAATCAAAGCCTCACGAAGTTTTACAACTTGGTGAAAATTCTTCTATAGCTATACCACATGCACTAAACCACAGCAAATTGTATTTTATACTTTACAGGGTAACAATTTTTTTCGTTCGGTTAACAGTTTGTTTGTTTTCCTTAAAGTACACTCACCGGCCACTTCACTAGTTACACTTGTTCAATTACTTGTTAACACAATGCATTTAGTCTTGATGCATGCTCAGTCATCCAGGTAAGGAAATTGATGTGTACCGTAAACCAACGCGTATGGATCGGTATCTAAGGTTTGACTCTCATCAGCACTGGAGCACAAAGTGGGTGTCATCAGGACACTACAACACAGAGCGAACACCATCCCCACAGACACAGAGGCCAGGGAAGCAGAACAACATCATATCAAAAAGGCCCCGAGTAAATGTGGTTATCCCAGCTGGACATTTGTCAGGGCTGGGAAGGCGCCTGAAGAATGCTCCAGGTGATCCAGGAGAGAAGGACAACCGCTGCCTAAGCAAAAACCTTTAGTTATCCCTTATGTGTCAGGCGTATCGGAACAGCTGAGACGCATTTTCTCAAAACACCGAGTCTCTGTGGCTTTCAAACCCCGAAACACGCTACACCAAAAATTGGTCCACCCCAAGGATCGGGTCCCCCGGCACAAACAGAGTAATATAGTGTACGCTGTTAAGTGCCAAGAGGATTGCCGTGAATTTTACATCGGGGAAACCAAACAACCTCTGGCTAAGCGGATGGCACAACACAGAAGAGCTACCTCGTCAGGTCAAGACTCCAACAGTATATTTACACCCGCAGGCCAGTGGCCACTCGTTCAGTGGTGAGGATGTGCACATCCTGGACAGGGAGGAACGCTGGTTTGAGCGCGGAGTCAAGAAGGCCATTTACGTGAAAAGGGAATGATCATCTCTGAACCGAGGAGGGGGCCTTAGAGTACATCTTTCACCATCTTACAGTGCTGTGATTGCAGCCATTCCCCAACTCTCTGTGAATAGTACTCATGGCCATTGATCATTGGTCATGACAATTCGCATATTAATAATCATAAAA
>VUQI01047053.1:22193-41611 GCA_015106735.1 Paratilapia polleni | reverse complement strand
CAAACTGCAAACAGGACTTCCTATGGCATTTCTTTCAACAATGGCTTTCTTCTTGCCACTCTTCCATGAAAGCCAGATTTGTGGAGTGCACGACTAATAGTTGCCCTGTGGACAGATTCTCCCACCTGAGCTGTGGATCTCTGCAGCTCCTCCAGAGTTACCATGGGCCTCTTGGCTGCTTCTCTGATTAATGCTCTCCTTGCCCAGCCTGTCAGTTTAGGTGGACGGCCATGTCTTGGTAGGTTTGTAGTTGTGCCATACTCTTTCCATTTTCAGATGATGGATTGAACAGTGCTCCATGAGATGCTCAAATGCTGGGATATGTTTTTATAACCTAACCCTGCTTTAAACTTCTCCACAACTTTATCCCTGACCTGTCTGGTGTGTTCCTTGTTCTTCATGATGCTGTTTGTTCACTAATGTTCTCTAACAAACCTCTGAGGCCTTCACAGAACAGCTGTATTTATACTGTATTTAAAGTACACACAGGTGGACTCTACTTACTAATTAGGTGACTTCTGAAGGTAATTGGTTGCACTGGATTTTATTTAGGGGTATCAGAGTAAAGGGGGCTGAATACTAACACACTTTTCAGAGTTTTATTTGTAAAAAAGTTTGAACACCATGTATCATTTTCCTTCCACTTCACAATTATGCGCTTTTCTGTGTTGGTCTAGCACATAAAATCCTAATAAAATACATTTAAGATCGTGGTTGTAACATGACAAAATGTGGAAAAGCACTGTATACCGTATTTGTTTACATTTTGGAAAATGAAGTTCACAGAATAAAAAGTTGTGTTTTTTTTTAAAGTACCTGTAATAGTAAGGATCAACAAGTATGTCCAAGCTTTAGATGCAGCACAGTTACATATAAAGACGGTAGGAAAAAAAACTGATTGCAAACACGACACGGGCAGAGCCTTCTGGGATAAAGATATGACTCTTAACAATGTTTCAGTATTTATCCAGATCATGCACTACTACTGCAGATGTTGCCAGCTAGCAACAGCTAACCCTTTATCCAGTCACAGCTAAACAGTAATTTGCTTCATATCCAGTATGAACACACTTTAGGGCAATTATGATCAAATTTTGACCCCTTAGTAGCACTAGCATTTTAAAACTCTATAATACTGTTAAAGCTAGTTACATTAACACAGGGGTAGATTATAATGTATGTCCATTTAGAAAGCATGAAGTAATAGCAGTACTTATTTAAAGAGGTGTTTGTGTTCATTTAAAGTCTATGAGGGAAACATTTGGCTCTCAGTTGCCCTTTGTTCACCAACAAGTTAGTGACTTTGTCTTGTCTGCTCTGCAGATAGTGTACAGTGGGTTTCTTAGAGCTGCTGCTGGAAATGAAGATGATGAGGTGAGACTGAAACAAAAAGCAAAATAATGAGCTGGGAAAAAAATGCTAAAAAAAATAAAATGCATGATAGATCTGAGAGGAAATTGTGAGCTGTGTTTTAATTCTCTGTGAGTGTGCCACTATGAGTAACGTGTTTATATTATATTGTCGTTATACTCAGTCTTTATATAAAAATTTCAATCAGTGCAGCTTTAACAAGAACTTCATCAGACGCATTTTTCTTTCATTGTATCTCATGAACATGGAAGCCTCTAGTCACCAATAATTAGGCTTTGTACTTTTTGTATAGTTCTTTTAAGGTTGATCCTGCTGTGTAAGCTAGATGTAAGTGTAATGACTGTGATTCCATGGATTTCTAAAATAGACCACATTTCTGTATTGTCCCTGATACACAACAGCGCAACTTAGAAAGCACAGGCCCAGCTGCACCATCATGTATTCCACAGGGACTCTGATTACAGTTGTTGCCTCCTACACTTCCTTTCTGTGGAGCACCAGCACACTTTGGGTTCATTTGATTGAAAAGCTTGTCCTCCCTTTGCCTTTCTTGTAGTGGGAAAGTAACATTCAGATGTGGACAGTGAGCATATGGCATTAGATCTGGGCTAATCACCACTGTCCGTCTCCTCTGCCCTCCTCTCAGGATAATAACCTCCTTCCTTCCAGGAGTCATACGAGGATCCAGTTTATCGGAGCACACTTCTAAAATAATCTTATTACATGGCACTGAGCACAAGAATTGCTGGAGCAGAGCTCCCGTGCCGTGTAATCTCAAGTGCAGTGTGATGGTGATTTTCTGCATTTGATCCATAGACTGTATATTAAAGATAAACATATGGAGCCAGAGGTTACCAAATTTGGAAGAGAGGGTGGAGTTTTAACTGTGGCTTACTGCCTTGGATGGTAAGCTGGATCCATAAACCGTGATGGTACAATATATAGACACAAAATTTGAAGCACAAATTCCTTGGTGGTACATTCCTTGGTATGTACCAAAAAGCAAGCCATTATTATTTATAAGATACTGATCCTTAACAAAATCCAAATAGGTGAGTTATAAAAAGAAATAAGTTGTTTAAAAAAAAAAAAAGCAGCAGGAGGTAAATTATTGACTATAGCCACTAAAAGCATTTTGTGTACCAGACTGTGGTACTGTTTTCAAAGGAATGATGCCTTACTTTGGAATGAAACTCTTTGCTTCCTTATTATGAGTCACATCATAAAGCCAGGATAATATTTGTTCAGGGACTGAATAACCAGAAACACCTGTGTACATGCTGATGGTGGCCCAGCGGATGGAAAGCTGCTCAGGACTTCTGCTCAGCCTGCACATCAGCTAGTTTTACTGCACATTGTTTTCCAAAGCTTACAAAGAGAAATACTGGGAAAATTACCAAAAATGTCTTGGATGAATCGCATCATTAGTAATTACGAACAAACCCATTTTATGTGTAGGAGTCTTAAATATCTGCTACATGATCAAAGCAGTTCAGCTTCGAGCTTGGCTCAGTGCTGGACCATTCTGCTGTTGAGGTTCTTTCTCAACTCCATGTTTCAAACTGAAAAAAAAATGCTTGAGTGTACGATGCACTGGGTACATTTAATCATTCAAATGTCAACCCACAATGGAATTTATTACACATGACCTTGTCTGAGAAAAGGATTTTTTACATGAATATGAGTTAAAGGTGTATGGATTTTCCATTTGGACTAGCAGAGAGTGGAAAAATCTGTCTGATGTCTGTTGAATTACACTGTGGTTTATTCTTGCTGCTCCTGTGCAAAACCAGCATTACATAGTTGCCCTAATACAGCAGGCTATTTCTTTAAATACTTAATTGAATAATGATTCCATAAATCCCTTTTCTGAAAATAATGTCAGCACGGCATTAGCCACATGTTACAACTTGTTTGCTCTGGAGATCAGCACAGTGGCACAAAATAAACTGCAGTTTTTCACTTAATAGTAGTAGTGAAATTTTCCACCAATACCACAGATGGCTGAATCCACAGTTTAATTGCAGGTACCCGCTGACTTCCATGTACTGTAATTTTGTTAAATACAAATACAGGGAAGACTGGTTGCCAGCCCAACACAGGGCGGCTTTTTGAATATTCCCACTCAGATTAAATTATTGTTATCTGACTGATAACATGCCTTCCAGATACTGGATGTTTGATATGTGTGGCTCAAAAATCAGAGCAATGTCCTCTACTATTGTTCTTGATAGTTTAGGAATAATTGACTGCTTCTTACTGATGTAACAGAAACAAGTAAGCAATGGGAATTCCATCCTTCTTCCATCCAGTGCCATTATTAAATGCCAACACATCAAGTAGTGCAGTCCTACACAGGGATCAGCCACAACATTAAACCACAGACAGGTGAAATGAAGTTATTATCTCACTGGCACCTTTTAAGCAGTATTTAAGTTGATGTGTTGAAAGCAGGACAAATGGGCAGCATAACAATCTGAGTTACTTTGAGAAGGGACATATTTTGGTGCACCTACCATAACTACATGCTTTCATTGCCTACACCTTGGCCTAACCAAGCATTTGAGTTGCCTCACACCAACTATACAAATGCCACACTAAGGTGCACATATTTTATAAAAGCACAGTTAGAACACATTGCTAAACACTAAAACAAACCCCGGTTTACTCTTACAGTGTGTTCAGACCAAATGCAAAGTAAAGTTTCACCTCATGTTACCTGCACAGTAGGTAAAACATCATTTTTAGAACCAGAGTCCCAAAACTTCACTTACTTTTTTCCAAGCCTTCTCATTGTTTTGTTTTGTCTCTGTATAAAAGTGAACTCCAGCTGTCCATAAAAGGTGACAACAAGCTAGTCCTCCATTCCAGATGACTGGTGGTGTCAGGAGAATTCACAGTCTGTGGAAGAATCTCTGCTGAAATCTCAGTTATTTCTGTTGCCCACCACAAAATATGTTGGACGGCATCTTTACAAGCCATTACATTTGAATTTAGGTGTGCGCTGATGCATGTACATTCAAGTTGACTTCAATTGGAAGAATTCTTAGTGCTCTTTTTAGAGATGCACCAGTCAATCACCAGCCAGTTTTCATCTGGTTGGCCATAACCGTTGACTGGTGAATTACCGTCAGATATATCACATTTTGTGCGAGTCTCATGATTTTGTGCTGCAGCCGGATGTGCCCTTCCCCAGGTATGCAACTGCACATCACTGCAGTGCAGACTGCATCAGCTGTGACTGTTCCACTTGCTAGCAATATTAGCAATATGTCGTGTAAACACACAAGTCAATATAAACACAGCATGTTATAAAGATATTTCTTCTGTGACATAAAATGTAGTATCCAATGTACAATTATTTCAGTCAAAGTAACTGTTGTTCAGCATTAATTAGCTCTCAGTCAGCACTGATTCAAGTACTCAAAGCTCAACACTGTGGCATAGTAACAACTAGCTTTTTTTTTGAAGGTGTCATGTCAGAGCTGACCAAACATCTAAAACATATTAGATGAAGTGGGACATACAGCAATTTATTTTCAGATGGATTTTATTTGTGCAAAAAAAAAGCTCTGCGCAGCAACCTGGAAGTGTGAGTGATAGAAAGCAATCAGGTGCAGTTTAAAAAAAACTAATGGAAAGGTGACTGTCTTATTATAAACATAATATGACATTTCCACTAAAAACATAAAACATATGTATCTATGCTGTCAGTTGTAGTTCTTAGAAAGATAATCTAAATTAGACTCTTTAAAACCTCATAATTGTCCAAGAAAATTACAATCATTGCATCTCTACTGTTTATTATAGCCGTGTAGGAATTAAGAGGTGCATATTCTCACATTAAGAAGAGCTGACAGTTGTGTAACACTGTAACAAATACACCTTGGCAAAAAGTAATATCTGCCACATTAAAAGGGAGCGCCTCTAAGAAAAAACATCTTTTCTCACTCTTTGAAAGATAAGCCCAGCAGATAGAATAACCTGGAAATGTTCCAGAAGGATTTAAACAATAACAGAGAGGAGTCCAGAGCACGGCTGCTTATTTGAGGACCTGGGTCTCACTGTTATTACTTTGGCTTCAGAGAGTAACACCGCTACTCTGGTCATTATTACAGCAAATACTGAAATATGGTGCTGCTCCAGGGGTGAGTTCTGAGGTGGGGGTTGCTCCAGGGAAACGATTAAGTCTCCTCTCACATGTCAAACGCAGGAAACATAAACATATACAGCAGTTTATCATGTGTGTGAGTGGTGAGCGATTATATCTCTTGTGGTTTTTGCTGATGTTTGTTGCTTTTTGCAACACATTCCACGTGACTGATGCTTTCAAATAGACTATATATATATATATATATACACACACATATCTATACATACATACATACATACATACATATATAAGCTCTTTTCATTCTCCCTGCAGTGTATCAGAATAGAGATTAAGCAGAAATGACACTGTGGGATGTATTTGTCATTACATGTCGGACATGAGTGTGAGAGGAGTTGAACACTGCAGGAAAAGTCCATCACTGTGACTGCTTATCCAGCACTGAGTTTAAGACTTACCACTGGGTTAAATCATTTGCTTGTGTATTTGAGATGGACACTTTATCCAGTGTGGGTTCAGTGTAAGCTGGTGGATATTAATTTACAACACAAGGAATGTTTTTAGTACACCAGGTGTGATGCATTACATACAAGACTGATTGCAAAATTGTATAGACTAATCTACTTGAGGATAGGCCAGCTGGGCCAAACCTGGTTTCATATTCAACCTTATTCAACCAAGCTTATATATGCATTTTCTTTTCTTGGATCCATGATTCATTTTAATACTATGTCAGGATCCAAGCAAGAAAGGCTGAAAAATAAGCCTACTACTAAAAGTTGCAGTTCCACTTGAGGCTGGCTCCAAAAGCAATTCCATCCCCATGGACTCCCATATTAAAATGCCAAAGTTTACAGCATGTTTACAGCCTGGTACAAAAACTGATTATGGTCTCTATGGACAGTTTCCTCCTTCATGACAGCTGCATGGGGGTGAATTAAAAAAAAAAAAAGACATATAGCTGGTATGATTGATAAGTGTGGCAACACAGGCAGCCTCACTTCCTGTCCACCATGTTTGTGGTGTTCTTGCCATTTGGAACATTTTAATGGAATTATCTCACACATAATATGGCCAGCTGTCAGGTGCAGACTATCCAAGAGGTTTGTGCTTCATTTTTGGTGAGTGAAATTTTGTTTCTATTAGTCTGTTACTTAGCACTAATTAGCAGATGTATGTGTCTGTGTGTTGCATCCATACCCTTTATGGACTCAGCTTGCTAACCAGGGTTTCTTGCCTTGGCTGATAACTTAGCACTCCACCCTCTCATCCAAATATGGTCACTTCTGGCCCAAAACACTTCAAAATGCAAAATCCAGAAACCAGTGACTATGTTCATCTTTTATATACAACTTATCAATCCACGGTACTATAGTTGCCTCTACATTCCTCTATAAAAGCATTAAAGATTATAATTATAGTGGAGGCAGAATACAGAAAAAGAGAAAGCTCCAGAATCTAAAAGAAGAAAAAAAGGATTAACTAATACATAGTAGTATTATACATATAGTGCTCAAGTATCCTGATAACTACACAAAGACAAAAAATAGATACAGAATAGAGCTAAACCTAACCCTAATGCTGACCCCTAACCCTAACCCTAGCTCCTCAGTTCTCAAACCCTTATAAACCTTTACTGCTTCTATGTAAAGGATAATGATAAAGTGCACATTCAGAGTGCTCCAAAGTCCAGATTCCATTTTAATCATTTTTTAGTCCTCCAACAACAATCCAGGATGAACACGCTGACTAAACTGCCAGTTGAGGGCTTGTGAGGGCCGCACAAGAAAAACACATACATCAACACTTTCAGTAAGTGTTTATCATGTGTTGTTTCAGAGTGGTGTTAACTGTCATTTTAGTGCTGGTTTATGGTTTTTTTAACCATTAGTGAAGTGGCGTTTTTCGACACCAGCTACATTTGTCAGTGTAAGGACGGTTTAGTCTGCTATGATGACTAGAACAGAAGAGTTGAAGCTGAAGGTAATAGCTTCCTTGGTCTTGTTCCAGCTGCTATATATGTCATAGTTTGGACTGAAGTGGATGAAGGAACTATATATTAATGTATTGTTTCCCTGTTGTGCTGTGGGCCCCACAAAAGGTTGCCAAGAGCCACCAATGGCCCACAGAGCTCACTTTGAGAATTTTGGATCTAGAGTATCCCTCCATGTTATCATGGAGTTGCAGATAAATAGCATGCTACCTCTGGCACATTTTGCAAGTTATGTCTCTGCATTCTCCACCTTTTTATGTGTTGTTTTAAGGCTTTATTGGACACATGAAATGGTCAGGCCTAGGATAAGTGATCAGGGCTAGGGTGTGATTTATCACAAACACATGAAAATACATGCTTGAAATAACACAACAACATCAAATCTGATGATGTTCTAATATCATGCAAAATGAGTCATTTCATAATACTAGACTGAGAACCCAGATAATGCTAAGATATTTTATCACTGATGGAAAAAACTTTAAAGGAGATTAAAATCTGGATTAATCTGTTTACACATTTTCAAAGATTGATATAAATTCATTTGAGATTTAACCTCATGCAACATACAAGATCTTTATTTTGCTGAATGATTCAAAATCTAGTATAAACAGTTATAATCTCTCCTACTCTGCAGCCCACCAACTTTCCCACTTTCTTGAATTGTAAAATACCCTCCTCCACACATCCAGAGTCAAGACTAGACCTCTACAATCCTCTGAGGTCCATGTGAAAGTGTGGAGGAATACATTTGTTATGAACCAGCACAGATAAGGTTATCCATCCTTGTGCCTTAACAAAATCAGTCTTCTTGTAGGGAACAGAAAGAAAGAAAACACAATACATAATTCATAGGTTTCAGCTGGCTTGATACATTCAAAGTTTCCTTTCCTCTGAGGAAACACAGCAGGTTTTCTTTTTCATCTAAGCATCCCTTTACCCTGTTTGACACCCTGAGGGAAAATAAAGTGCTCCTGTATTGACTGACCTGGGCCATAATTGCTGTATAGCTACAGCCATAACGCTCAATAAGGGAGCTGTGCCAGAGCTGCCAGTTTGTGATCTCCCTGCTCTGCCACACAGGTTTTTCTTCCGTCTTAGT
The DNA here is from genome assembly GCA_015106735.1 of Paratilapia polleni. Classification (NCBI taxonomy): domain Eukaryota; kingdom Metazoa; phylum Chordata; class Actinopteri; order Cichliformes; family Cichlidae; genus Paratilapia; species Paratilapia polleni. Next base: position 33,034 of record VUQI01047053.1, on the reverse strand, counting down.
ATTTCAGGGGCAGGTTGGCAGGGGTCCTGTGCTGCAGCAACCGGGAAACAAAAGAGGAAGAGAGCCTCCGTCCTACACGCTAGGAAGGCCCTGGGGAGGCACAGCAGCTGGTTCATGCGCTTCAATCTGAGAGCAACACTGCCCTCTAGAGTGTCTGCAGCCTAATGTGTGGGAGAGGGGGTGGCAGACAAGTGGCCTGCTCTGTGCTGTGATGCAGGTGGTGGTGGTAGTGTTGGGGGCCCCGGGGGTGAGAGTGGTGGGCCTGGGGACTGCTGATGATGACAAATCAGATTGTTTATCCCCACCCCCCAGGTCTCATTCAGTCCTTTGTTTTCCCGCGCAGCTGTCGACTAAGCAACAGCATCTTTGTGTCTATCTGCGTGGGGTGGGGAGGACATGTGTACATGTCTGTGTATGTGTGTGTGTGTGTCCATGGATTTCTTGTGTGGCTAAAATCCTCATTAGCAGAGATCAGAGAGCTCTGAGGTTAATTAAGGGTATGATGTCAAGCTGTGAAATCATTTCCAAGTTCAGGTTTCAAGCTTAGCTCTCCAGCTGATTATCTCTGATTGGGTGACGGTTGTACACGCTTTAAACGGACTGAAATCTCCTGTTGCCAAATCCAGTCTTTTCCCCCCTTATATCTGTATTCTTGATCCATATAAACTGTAAGGCTTTGTGTCTGGTTCTTGAGTAATGAGTTCATTTTGGATTCGATGAAATGCCAGTTAGTTTCCGTTTTCAGGAAATATGACTCTCAGAGCAGTTGGTTTTCTGGTTGTGAAGCAGACCTAGGCCTAGTCCACATGTACACCGGTATTTTTACACATGAAAACTATCAAAGCATGCCAAACTAACAGGGAGTGATATACAATAACCCTAATCTCAAAGCCATGTTGACCAATCAGAACCAACTGACTAAGCCAAAAGTTTTGTTTTCAGTGACCTAAGACTGCATTTACATGGAGACAAAGACCAAAACACACTGAAAGACTGTTAAAAAAAAAAGGAAAAGAAAAAACTAAATCTTGTGGATATGAACTAGGCCTAACATAATCCATTTTGACACCTGCACTGCAGCCCTGATAGAGCATTACCTGTCAGAGTTGTGTGAATGTGAAAGTGCAAATATCCAGTCCAGTCAGGTCAGATATTAAATAGTCTTTAACATGAGAGCTCTCTAGAACAAAGTCTGTGTGATGTCCAGCTGCAAAGAACAGATCAGGTTATTGTACGGTCAGTTCACAGCAAGCATGCAGGCATCATGTGTCCTCATCCCCACATGTTGTATCCAGGCAGAACCCTTCACCTAAACTAAACAGTGTTTCCAGTAGTGATTTGGACTGCCTCTAAGTGGACTGTCTCTTTTTTTGTGCTACATGTGGCAAAGAATGACTTTTGACAATATCCTGACTTTATGTATGAATACAAGTATAAAGAAGTTCAGTGAATATTTTGAGCTGGGGGTAAACCTAATAGGAGCCCAGTCTGACTAGTTTTGTCTAGTTTCTTGACTCTGACCATCTGGTGACTTACAGTTTAGACTTGCAAAACGCTGACTTTTCTAAACCAAATAGCACATTTATGTGCAGTTCAGTTCCACCTAGTCAAAACTGCCCATAGTGAAACTGTTTCACAGTGCAACTCAATGGACTGTTGGACAAAACCAGGAGAATGTGAAAGCTTCCTGGCAGCAGGTTCAAACCTCAAACCTTCTCGGTGTAAGGTGAGAGCACAAATCTCTGTACCCCTGTCCCACCCATTATGACTAGTCAATTTCTATTTTCTTCTGTTTAACTGAAGACAATTTGCGGTGGCAGCAGGCGAAGCAGGATATTCCAGACTCCCTTTTCCCCAGCAACATTTTCTGGGTCTTTCTGGGGGACCAGATGAGATATGTAATCTCTCAAACAAGTTCTGAGTCTCTTTCCATTTCCATGTCCCCAGAAAATCTCCAAGGAGAGGCATCCAGGACACATCCCAGTTCGATGCCTTAGCAGCGATTCTACTCCAAGCTCCCTCTAAAGCTGACTTGAAAATCAAGTCTTGGAATTCTCTGATATCCATGAATCCAGTATTCTGGTAGTGTGTTGCTTGTTATGGTATCTTTGACTAGGATATGAGTATTTCATTTATTTCCATCCAAATTCATCCAAATTAGACATATTTCATTTCTGTCCAATATTTTAATTTCATGATCGAAGTTGTGTTCATAGTGTTCCACACTCTTTTTTGGTAATTCTCATATTAAAGTTGGTTGTTCTGCAATAGAGGAGACAAGCTAGATAGCATTTGTCTAATAAAGAAGCTCAGTCAGTGTAAAGGCTCATTTTATTACATATAACACATTTATTAATCCACTGACAGTAGGAATATTGTCAGGAATATTCAGCTCAGTCAGCTGTTGCTTGTGTTGAATGCTTATAAATCAAGCTTCCTCATGCCTGGGTGAAGCCATCTTATCCTTCAAAGACAGTAACCTTACTAAGAAAATACACTTGATACACTCAAGCAGTTATTTGGCCATTTAATTGCTGCTTTTCTTTGTTTTGAGTCATGACTCATTTCCATGTCGCTGTTTTCTTTTTCTTCTCTTCTCGTTTCTCTCTCTTCTCATCCCTCTGACATTTGTCCATTATTTTATCATTTATTTTATAGTTTTTGCATCTGCAGTCATTTTCTCAAGTCTCCTTTGTATTTGTGTTCCTTTCTAAAGGAATAATACAGGGCTCGCTCCAGGCTGTATTCTCATCCAAAAAAAACCCTAATCATGCAGATACCATCATAAATAATGTGTGCTTATGAGGCTCAGTATTGATTCAACTCAGAAGTCTCTTATTAGTTGATTTATAATATGACGCGAAGGAAAAATGTCTCAAAAATCACTCCACGTACGATTTAGAGATCTGGGACAATGAGGAGTCACACAGCGCATATCAGCAAAACATGCAGCAGCTTTCCAGAAAAATCTGATTTCTGCATGAATCATTTTAAAGGTGTGTGTTTTTTTATCTGACTTAAATTAAACAAAGAAATTAGCAGCCTGAAATGACTATATTAGGTACAGTATTACCATGCAGGCATACGTCTTAGCTATTCACCAACATATGCACAAACAGCTTAAGTCATTCTCTGTTAGAAAATGCTGCAACAAACCAGACGTACTGTTTAATGAAGAGCTTGAAAAATGTTGTAGAGAATATTTGTTAATGAAACAGATGGAGTGTAATTATTTTTACAAAATAAAAGCTGCATTAATTATGAACACACTGCATAATATCACCTTATAAAAGTTATTGTGGTGAACTTGCGAGCAAACATTTGCCATTTTACACAACAAGCAGTGTTAGCATTCATTTGGAATCATGCCTTAGCTCACCTGATGAACATAGGTCCAATATCCGCTCTCATTTTAAGCTCTGTATTTTGTCTCCACCAACTGTTGAGAAAATGTCTGGCTCTAAGTTAGGCTAGGCCTATCCCCACTCCGAGTCTGTACAGTACTTTGTGGGAAATGAACACTTTAGCTTCTTAAATTGCAAATAAACGATGGTTGCACCAATGCCACCCACTGGTTTGTGAAGTCCTGTTTTTCAAACCTCAAGCAGAGCATTTTATACATTGCTAAATTATCTTTTTGAAACTAGGTGTCAGCAGGATTGCGGTGCAGATCTGACTGTAAAACGAAATGACCCTTAATACTCATACTTTAGCATTTTCTCAATAAGAAAGTTGACCGGCCATCAAGCATACCTGCTTTATTGTCCTTTTTGACTCTAACAGGACCATAATTTACAAAACTAGCAAAGACCTGCCGTAGCATGTGGAAGCTTTGGTGTTAGGTCAATGAACAACAACTGTGAAGAAAATCATAATTACTTTTTCTTAATTGTGATTACATAAAACATGCCACGGATTTTCATTTTAGTAAGTATATGTATAATACCCAACGGGTTGCTTCATAAAGTGTCTCATGACATGATGATGCTCACCCAAACTTTGTCTTCTTATCCCCACATTGCTGTCGCCTGCTCTGCTGCGCTATTTTCTAGACTTTAAGCATTTTTATAGCGGCGTATTTTGATAACTTGAACGATAATCAGCTGCCACTCAGCTGCACTGGGAAGATTAAAAATTTGTGCTGACACAAAGAGACAGACAACCACTCACGCTCACATTCACACCTACGGCCAGTTTAGAATCACCAGTTAACTTAACCCTATGCATGTCTTTGGACTGTGGGAGGAAGCTGGAGTACCCGGAGAGAACCCACGCAGACATGGGGAGAACATGTAAACTCCACACAGAAAGGCCAGATGGTGGATTCAAAGTCAGGACCTTCTTGCTATGAGGCAACAGTGCTAACCACTGCAGCACTGTGCCACCTGTTCTGATAAGTGCTATACAAATAAATTAATGTCATGTTCTAGTCAGTAAGAGTTGAAACTATCAGTTGAGCCCATAAACTCATCAGGAAAGTGTTTACTGAGGGAATGGATTGAGGCAGCCAAGGGCTGTTTTCCCATAGACACCTATACATCCAGATTGCTTTTTGCAGAGTCGCCCTCTGCTGGCACTTCTGCATTGGCTTAAGGTCCATCTTTTATATACAGTATATGCTTAGGTATTGTAATTAATGTATTGATTTGGTTATGCTCACATGATTTAACTGAAGTTGAGAGGTGGTAGTCAGGTGAAAGTCAGCTGAGAGTCAGCAGCTCTGTATTATGTTAAGGAAGGTCTAAGGCACCTCAAAGCAGGCTGTACAAAACACACATAACACTTGAATGCATGACTGATCGAATCAGTCTTTTTCATGCAGCCAGCCACTGTCTTTTTTACTTTTTTACAGTACAAAGGCACACAGAGAACAACCAGCAACTCTTGGGCCTATAACACTGCCCTGCATCAAAAACTAAAATTTCTGCTGTTTTCCAGAAAATAGTTGATATGATCTAATTCAATGATGCTGAGTTCAAAAATACCAATAAAAATATTCAATCACGTACAGTTTTGTCACAAAATGTGAATCAATTTTTTTCATGTGGTCCATTTGTGCTGATTGTATTTCAGCTTCTACAACACAGTTTGCATATTTTCACAGGTTTCTTTTAACTGGACAGAATGACCAGTTGGCACAGATGCAAAGTAATTGCCATTATGCAGTAGGACACATTTTAGGCTGGCTTTTGAGCTGTCAATGAACAGCCTCCACTCATCTGCATTGTACTCACAACCCATTGCACCCAAAAGACCTTCAACATCAACACAACAGACAAAGTCATCATCCATTTCAAAGAATGGAATAAGATCCTTTTTTCTCATTGAATCTAGACCCAGGCAAGTCAGCTGCTTCCTTTGGCAGATCCAAATCTCATACTAAGTCATTTAACTCTGGCTGAGTGAATAACTGGGGGACAGATGAGCTGCTAGAAGTCCTTCAAAGTCCTCATCACTACAATGTTGTGCATCTGGAGACAAAACATCATCAGACTCTTCTCTCTCATCAACTAAGCCAGTAAAAATGGGAGGTGGTATTTCATCTGAATGTGGTACAGGTCTCATTGCTGATGGCAGATTAGGGTAACTGATAGATGATGTAGTTTTGGAACTGTATCCAGAAATATTGACTAAACTGAAGTAGGAGTCGTCAAAGTGATTCTGTGGCTCCCTCCATACCATTGGAATACCAAAACCCAAGCTCTTTCGCTTCTTTCTTTGCTGAACTCATGGTAACCCTGCTGACATCACTATGACATCATTAGGGTTATTTTCTCAAATGTCACAGACAACTTGATACAATTCTTTCTACAAGCAGACCAGGATGAGAAACCCAACCTTCACAATAAGAGATGTGGTCAAAAAGTTGTGGGAATCACATAAAGGCTGTACAAGACCTCTGGACCTATTTGAGCACAGCTGCTATATCTGGATTGAGTCATAGAAGTCCCACTGTGTCCCCTTGCACTTGTGCCTCTGAAATGCATGAGGTCACAATATCAAATGCACTGGAAGATGTCTGGATGTGCCTGAGAAGAAAATCTTGAATGGGAGATCAGCCAAATTTAAACCTTGTACAGCTTATTATCTTTATGTGCTATTTCCCACAACTTTTTGGATTGTCCAGGTATGTTGCATACTATAAAAATGTACGGAGTGGTCCTTTAAGTCAAGTCCTTATGCTATAGGCTGTTCACGATTTCTTATTCTAATCACTGTGACTTGTGTGCAGCGTCAGCAGTCAACCTTGAAAGAGAGCTTTTTAAGGATTTGATGAAGGGTTACAACAAGCACATTCGGCCAATGGAGAAGAGTGGAGACATCACAAAGGTCTCCATCAAGATGACTCTCACCAACCTCATCTCTCTGGTGAGTGAAACTGAGCCTGGTGTGTTTGATTAAGAAGTTTTTATTAAAAAATGGTTAATGCCCGTGGTTGCACAGACCTTTGACCTAACGAAATTTACTAATCTGTCTCCTTAGAATGAAAAGGAGGAGGCCTTGACCACCAGTGTCTGGATAGAGATGGTAACTTTACACACTTCATTGTTTATTACAGTTTTGTGTGTGTGTGTGTGTGTGTGTGTTTTAGCTGCTTTTCAATAATAGTCAATTTATATATTTCTGTATGTAGCAATGGTGTGACTACAGGCTCAGATGGGACCAGCCACCCAGGTCAGCTCTGTATGGGAACATTACCTCTGCGCTGCGTGTCCCCTCCAAAAGCATCTGGCTGCCTGACGTCGTACTGGAGAACAAGTGAGAGTGTCCACCTTCAGATATGAATTTTACAAAGTTCTTCTAGAATCAAGTCTCGTGGCTAGGCAGCTATCATAAATTTGGGCTGTTAGTTTGAAGCATTATGAATTAATTTTAATTTTCATAGTCAATGGGACATTAAAACTGCATTTATAGAATGCAAACCTGTTAAAAAAACAAATAAAATAACAAAATTGCTTATTTTGTCTAAAAAAAAAACAAACAAACTATTTTTCTCCCTGGAAGCTAACCACAACATTGCAAAATTATACTTATAGTAGCTCCCAATATCTGTTCAGTCAGGAAGACAATGGACTAAGTCAGGTTTCTTTGCTCAAAGTGTTTTAAATGTACCTAAAGCACTTTTAATAGTAAACCAAACAATGCATGGGATGCAAAGAAAAGAGTCGCCAAAGTTAAAGATGGAGCGAGTTTTTAAATTTTTTTATTTTTTTTTATCCCAGGTAAAGTTTGTCTGTGATATTAAAAAGACATGTTAAATCTACAAGTCTGTCCATTTGAAATTTTAATGAATGAGGCCTGATATGTGTGTGCATGTGTGCGTGAATGTGTGCAATAAACTGCGAGAGAAACCTTACACTGTCTTTCTCTTCTTCTTTCTGGTCTGTAGTATTGATGGACAATTTGAGGTAGCTCTTTACTGCAATGCACTGGTGTCTCCTGATGGCTGTGTGTACTGGCTGCCTCCTGCTATTTACCGCAGCGCCTGTGCCATCACTGTGAACTATTTTCCCTTCGACTGGCAGAACTGCACCATGATCTTCCGGTAAGAGATTAGCTGGGACTTGATGATCTGTCAGCAACCGCTGCAAAACACAAGCAAGCAGAAATCAGGGAAGAATTTTGGAGTGAATATGTATGTCTGTAGCTTCCTGTAATCCCTGGTGTGTTTTCTGGGAATGTGGGCAGTTTGAAAACCAGAGGATGAAGTTACATGTTACAGATAAACAGGAATAACTCAAGGTGCTGTTTAAAAGGGTGATTGATGACATGTAAAAGAAATCCAGTGTGTCTAAAGAAGAATTCTTCCATCTCGCTGTGCTGTCTTGTAAAGGAGAACAGATGGGTGTGTTTGTTGTTCACTCAAATAACAGGTCTTTTCCCCGTGTTCAGCTCCCAGACTTACAGCGCCAATGAGATCGAGCTGGTTCTCACAAAAGAAGATAACATCACGCTGGAGTGGGTGGATATTGACCCAGAGGCTTTTACAGGTATTTAAAGAATAGATTTAAAATCAGTGTACACACACACACACAGACACACACACACAAATCTCTTGGCTCATGAGAAGCACAATAAAGTGTTTTTCCCCTGTTAAAAGAGGATTAAAGACTTCCACTTGTTTTTTAGAGAATGGAGAGTGGATCATCAGACACAGGCCAGCCAAGAAGGTGATCAACACTCAGTACACCAAAGATGATCTGGAGTACCAGGAGTTGGTCTTCTTTCTCATCATTCAGAGAAAGCCCCTCTTCTACATCATTAACATTATTGCCCCCTGTGTCCTCTTCTCCTCCCTCGGCCTGCTAGTCTACTACTTACCCGCCAAAGGTTCCTCTTCTTACTTTGTGCAAAGTGTGATCATATGTATCCAGTGCCTCAGGATTGCATTCAAATTCAGCCATTAGTAGATGCTTACATGAGCTCAAAACCTCATCACCCTGACTGAATATTGGTTTCTTTTTTGCAGCTGGTGGCCAGAAGTGCACCATGTCTATAGCCACTCTTCTGGGTCAGACTGTGTTCCTCTTTCTTATTGCTAAGAAAGTTCCAGAGACTTCGCAAGCAGTGCCTCTTATTGGAAAGTGAGTGGCTCACTCTTAGATTTCAGCTCAGAATGTCAGTGCTGAAAATGATATGAACCTTTGACTGCAGGTATCTGATGTTTGTGATGTCAGTGACCACCATGGTAGTGATGAACTGCGTCGTAGTCCTCAATGTATCCTTGAGAACCCCAAACACTCACACAATGGGAGACAAAGTCCGGAAGGTGAGGCTGTGTCCAAATCATTTTAAGGTCTCTTTCATTTTAAGCTGTTGAATGAAGCAACACATGTCTATTTGCCTGTCAATTCACCTTTAACCCTGTGTCACCCTCAGATCTTCCTAAACATCCTGCCTCGGCTGCTGAGGATGCAGATGCAACCCTGGACACCAAACACTGGCAAAACCTGGGAAATTAGAAATGGTAAAAGTCTTTCTGCAGACAGGAACGGTGTCCATCTGGTTCCCTGCCGTCGCCGCAGCTCTATGACTGTCATCACCAAGGCAGAGGAATATATAACGAAAACGGCTCGGTCTGAGCTCATGTTTGCCAAACTCAGAGAGAGAAATGGATTGATGAAATCAGTACTAGAGACGCTACGTAAGTATTAGAGTTTGTAGGGGTAGGTGTGCAGGAAAGTGCATTTCACTATAGAGGGCCAGTTTGCTAAAAAGAAATTAAGAAATAACCAAAACATAAATTATTAAATAAATATATATATACCATTAATGGGCCAAAAATAATCAGAAGAATAAAGTTTTATTTATAAAATCTAACATAAACTGATACTTTTTTAAAATTTGCATTTGAGGGTTTTTTTTTTGTCTTTGTATAAATTCACCCAATTATTTACTTGCTAATTTAATGTTTTAGTGTATTTATAAATGTATACATATTTAATTTTATTTATGTGTTCTGTATTATATTTTCTTTGCATTTTACTTTTGTTTATTTCCCCAGAATGATTTATTTCTGTGTTTTCTTTTTAAATTTCTTTATGCCTTTGCTTAGTAAATATATTTAATAGAAAGGTAAATAAATACAAAATCAAATCAAAACAGAAACATCAATTTGTCACATTTTATAAGTTAATTAATTCCTACATTTATATCTATCATGATTTTAATGAATTTAATGTCATCTTCATTTATTTATTAACTCATTTATTTTTTTATTTTTACATTTGGCAGTTCGGGTCCTCCCTACATCCTACACATAAATATCTGATTTGTTTTGCACTCAGATGATGGGCTGGAGGGGGGTACAGCACAGCACCTCGCTAACAGCCTAGCAAAGGCCAGTCCAGAGCTGAAGCAGTGTGTGGCCTCCTGCAAACACATTGCTGAGACTGCAAGACAGCAGAACAACTTCCAGAATGTAAGCCTACCCATTTTACTCTTCACACATTTGCCATTTTATTCAATAAAAATCTTTGTAACTATGAGTTCTAAGTTGGAAATACTCCGATCATTAATACTCCATGATTTTTACTCAACCTCAGGAAAATGAAGAATGGTTCCTGGTCGCCCGTGTCATCGACAGGGTCTGCTTTATTGTCATGGCATTGGTGTTTTTCATCGGCACTATTGGCGTCTTTTTGATGGGCCATTTCAACCAGCCGCCCTCTTCACCTTTTCCTGGGGATCTAAAGAAGTATCTCCCTCCATTATACAATATTACTGCGGTAGCACCGAATGGGATGGAAGCAAACGTCCTAGGGTGAAGCATGGGGAAAGTGTTTGATGTTATCCCTTTACTCAGAGTGAGAATCTGACTGCCTCCGTCAGTAATCTTTCACTAATGATTAAGACACAAAGAATGGAGAAGATGCAGCTGTATGTGTTTTCTGCACAGGTGTCTGTTGTGAGTCTGTGGATTATCACAGAAGTAAGGGCAATGCACTGTACCGTTGTGTGAATGCATACTGTATCAGGTGTCCTGGCTGTTGAGGTTGTTTGTATTGCATTTAATGCTCTATAAGAAACCGGGAATCTTTTCAGCAGGTCTCCTTGTTACCATCTCAGTGTTTGCTCTGAATGGACTTTTTCATATGCTGTTCATCGTTATAAAACTTAAGGGCATAAAGACACACAGGCAGAGACGTGGTGTTTATCATAGGTGTAATTAATTGACAGACAGATGCTCCGAATCTTTCCTCTTACCAATAAAAGTCATGTAATCTTGTGATTTAATGATTGACTCATTTTTGAGGCCAGTGGAAAGTTGCTGCACCCCCTCCAAGCCTACCACCGAAACACAAACACCCCCCCCCCCCCCCCCCCCCCCCCCCACCCCC
>VUQI01047051.1:0-10018 GCA_015106735.1 Paratilapia polleni | reverse complement strand
GTACGCCTTCTCGGCAGAGATGACAGGGGCATAGGTGGCCAGAGGGAAGTGGATACGGGGATATGGCACCAAGTTGGTCTGGAACTCTGTCAGATCAACATTGAGGGCACCATCAAAGCGGAGGGAAGCAGTGATGGAGGACACAATCTGACTAATCAGCCTGTTCAGGTTGGTGTAGGTAGGACGCTCGATATCGAGGTTCCTACGGCAGATATCGTAGATGGCCTCGTTATCTACCATGAAGGCACAGTCAGAGTGCTCTAGGGTGGTGTGGGTGGTCAGGATGGAGTTGTAGGGCTCCACCACAGCGGTGGACACCTGGGGAGCTGGGTAGATGGAGAACTCCAGCTTGGACTTCTTGCCGTAGTCGACAGACAGACGCTCCATCAGCAGGGAGGTGAAACCAGAGCCGGTGCCACCACCAAAGCTGTGGAACACCAGGAAGCCCTGAAGGCCGGTGCACTGGTCAGCCTGGGGACAGAGAGGGAGAGGCCACAACCACAGATGAGTTATTTCATTCAGTGTGTCATTCTGAAGATAAATTTCAAACTACACGCAGTGAATTTACCCACCAGTTTGCGGATCCTGTCCAGAACCAGGTCAATGATCTCTTTGCCAATGGTGTAGTGTCCACGGGCGTAGTTGTTGGCAGCATCCTCTTTGCCAGTGATCAGCTGCTCAGGGTGGAACAGCTGGCGGTAGGTCCCAGTGCGCACCTCATCTATGAAAAAAGACAAGACATTACATTAGCTGTGCTTTAAAGATACTTTAATTTGCCTAAATTAACGTTCAGCTAGAGGTGAAGACACTTACCAATGACAGTGGGCTCCAGGTCCACAAAAACGGCTCTGGGGACGTGCTTTCCAGCTCCAGTCTCACTGAAGAAGGTGTTGAAGGAATCGTCTCCTCCTCCAATGGTCTTGTCACTGGGCATCTGTCCGTCCGGCTGGATCCCATGTTCCAGGCAGTAAAGCTCCCAGCAGGCATTTCCAATCTGGACTCCAGCCTGACCAACGTGGATGGAGATACACTCACGCTGTGGAGAAAAGAAAAAAGAAGAGAAGTTATTTACCTGTGTTTTAATTAAATTAAGTTCCTCATTCTGTCACTGTTTTTACATGAAGCTCTCTGAAGAAATGCATTCTAAGATTGGGAACATTTAGTTGCTCCCCCTATCTGAGATGAACCTACAGTGCAGCAGGAGGTACCTCCCTGCACCACAATCAGGGGAAAGAAATGCTTGACAGCAGCAGCCCCCGCAGAGGCAGGACGCTCTCCTCTTTCCTCCAGTCTTTTTTGTCCTCTTGTCCTTTTATCCCACTCTCTACCTCTCCCCCTCTTTTGCAAGCAAAAGCACACATGCAAATTGATTTCCCTGTGCAAAGGCGCGCAGTCTGGAATATTCCACTTGCTCTCATGTCTTGAGGATGCACAATCACAGCGGATGCTTGGAAGAAAAAAATCCAGCTAATTACATCTATTTCGTTTTGTATTGCGGAAACCTGCATTTAATCATCATATAGGATAAAAATCATCTTAGAGAGTGTTTTTATTTAAATTAACTCTTTATATTTCGGGATATGTGTAAAAACAGAGGCATTGTGTCAATTTAAGTTCTTTAATCTTTAGATGAGATTAAAAATAAATTTGCTGCTGCATCCTATTAATTAAAAATGATAGCTGCACTTTAATGGCTCCATCCATCCCCACCCAATCTGCCCCTCCCTGTCTTTAAACAAGGTAGGGCGTTTGCAAGGTGCCAGATATGTGAGTATTCACACATTAAATACAGCAAAAACAAAGATGTTCAGATAAATAATGCAATTCCTTTATATAAAAAGCAGCTTTATTTATATCGCCTTTATTGCCAATCTAAACAACGTCACTCGGTGCATTGTTCTCATCTCTACACAATGACAATCACATCGTGCCACTAGCGCAGACCAAATCTGTGCATCAGCTATAAAACGCGATTTGTTTTCATCCTAAAATATATCTATATTAAGTGTTTAGGTTATAATCTAGCTATACAGTACGTTTATGGGTTTATTACGTTTTAAAAATGCTTTCTAGCGATGGGAAACCCGTTTAACAACCGAGACACCGGCGCCTGACTAACCTGAAATTTCACCTCACAAAAATGGTCTCAGTCACAGGAATGAAGCAAAACAACTTACCATGTTTTCTTTTGAGGCTCAAAGAGGAAGAGGAGAAGGAGAAAATGTGAAGAAAGAGGCTTTTTTAAAAAAAACTGTCTGTTTGCGTCGCGTGTTGTACCCAACGGGGTCGATGCAACAACTGCTGAATGGGAGGGCGGCGCTACCAGATTTATACAGGCAGGGCAGGGGATTTGCTCCTGTGCACTGTGGAAAAAAACGGGTTTACTACCACCATTTGGTGGCTAATGCAGCTCACGCGTAGCTAGTCAATATTTTTGCATTTAAATATAAGAAGTAAAATATACCTGCAATGAAATAAGATAAATATTAATATTGTGATTGTTACTACCGAATAATTAGGTATTTAAATTTTGGTGAGATTAAGAATATTCACATAAATTATGTGATGAGAATGAGTCTGAGTTCCAGTGTAAATTTTCATAGCAGCAGCAGAAGAAGAAGCATAAGTTTTAATTCATGCTCAGAGAATAAAGGGCTAGTTCAAACAAAGCTCATTTATTATGCATACAGAGACTTGAGCATCTATTATTTAGGTGTGGCAAGCTGCAAATCAATACAAAGCTGACCTCTTTGTAGGAATTCTAAATGGAAATATTTGTGAATTTTCTACAAACACTCAGTGCATTAAAAATTATGCTTTTGCTGCATCCACCACACTGGAGCTGATATCATCCAGGCGCCCATGTTGCAGGAGTCTGCCATGGTATCTGCTTGGCATGCCAGCTCCTCAGCTCTCCTCCCTCTTTGTCCTAGATTCTCTGCAATGATGTCATTCAGTGGGCCGATCACGTGGCTGTATTTCTGCCTGTGTGTCTGTTGTTCAGCAGCACCCAGTGTGGGTTGAGCTTCTTCTGGTTCTGTCCAGTTTGAGGAACTGAACTTGCCTGAATTGCAGTTTATGTGACATAATTGCCGTGTTAGAGAACTTGACTGCCACTGGCTAAAATCTTAACAGCCTGTAGTTACAGCATTCAAACCCTTCCCTTTAATCTGTCTGAAAATCCAGCAAGGAATGGGAGTCATTTGAAAAAGCATGGTGCTTACCGCTTTTTAAGTAAGGCTGGAAAAAAGGAAAATCCTTGATGCAGCATAAACTAACAGCCACCTTAATGTGAGCTCTCTCATTAATTATTCAGCAGGGAAGTGAGGATGTATGATTTACAGCCAGTCTTTAGTGTTTGCTGTACTCGACATGAACTGCAGGAGATGAAAGAGAAGGACAGGAAGCAGCAATGGCTGCCAGCCAGGACCTCTTGAGAGAGCATTCTCACTCCTCTTCCTCCTCCTCCTCCTCAGCAGCAGCTGTGAGACAGGGAGGGTCTGAGCAGCTGCTCACCAAGAGGAGAGAGGGAGGATGGGAATGCTGTAGAGATGGGAGTGGTCCTTCATGGCGTTGAAATTGACTGCAATGCATCCTGCAAACAGAGAATATGATACCTGACAAAGTGACCGAGCATATTTTCCATCTGTCACAGCAGAGCTCCTGTGTTGAATGTTTTAACGCAGGTGCAGTCAGATCGACTAGATGAGATTAAAGAAGAAGGATGCATATTTATCCTCTATAACAGGGAAACATTTTGAGCTTTTGATTGTGTGAGGTTGTTGGAGCGCGGCAGCACCTCACAGGAAAATGGCCTACACACAAGCCAAAATCAATGCTAGAACTGTTATTAAATCACCTGCTACCATTTATTTGTAGATCTAGATCACCAAGTATTGTATTGTAAGTATGCATGGTAAGATGAGCACAAAATAGAAATAAAGACTGAAAAGAAAATGGGCAAGCATGTGTACAGGAAATGGATTTTGGATTAACAGGAGAGATATATAACCACAGGAAGCCAAACATATACACATAACAGCATGAAAATATATCCTCAGTGTTTCATTTCTTGTTTAGTCTCACAGGTAACCTCAAATGTATGGAATCAGATGCCAGACTAGGGAAAAAAAACACACAATATAATGTTCCAATGCACTGTGAGATTTTGTGTTATTATTGCACTTCATAAAGTCATGAATGCATTATTATTTTACTGTAGGCGTACTCTGTATGCACTTGTTTCCTCAAGCTACCCACCAGTTCAAACAATTCACCACCGAAAGAGAAGAGAAAAAAGTTAACCATTTTACAGCTTCAGCTGGACCGCCAACGTCAACGGCCCTCAGCTGGAGCGTGTCATCTACCAAGAAAAATTAGCCAGTGTTAACATGGTGCCAAATAAGCTGAAGGGCCATTTGAAACCAAACAGTTTAATCAGAGGCACCACGACAGTTTGCTGAACTGTGTTAAAGTGTTTGATAAGCATGACGGTGTCTGCACAGTTACAGGAAGACTGATTTTATTACCATTTAAACAACAACCCTGAACAAAGCACTGCAGGAGCTTCTGTTAATAGCTAACCCTTTACTGTTCTTGGTCACACAAATCCTGGAAACCACATCACAAATCCACAAGTACCAAAGTCTAAACACAACATCCCAACATAACTGAAACAATGACCACAGCATGACTAAATTGAGGATTTGAAGATAAATATTAACAGTCCCATGAGCCTTTTTTCTTTCCTGTACAGAAATGTTCCCTACTTAGAGAAACAAAATAGAAATACAAATTACTGACTGAAACAAGTATGCACAACTATACTCCTCAGTATTTGGGCAAACAGTATGGATATCAATACAAGTAAGTAAACTTTAAAAACTGCTATAAAATAAGTTAAATATAGGAATTTTAATTAAGTAAGGTCATTGCTTGCATCATAGACGCATAAAGATGGACGCAGTTACCATGGTGTCACCCATCGGTTTGTGAAGTCCTGTTTTGAAGCCTTGAGATAAGCGTTGTCGCTGTCGCCATCTTGGTGTTTTAAAACTGGGTGTGACGAGCGAGTGAGGGGTGGAAATGACAGTGAAAGCCAATGCCCTGCATACCCTGGACAATCCTTCTTTCTGAAACTTAGAATGGACATAATTTACAATATAGACTTACATTTTATTCACTATGACCCAAAATGAGTGACTGAGCATCAGGAAAGTGTCTACAGAGGTCCAGTCCAAGGGCCGTTTTCCTGTAGACTTCTAAGGGGCTGGAAGTGCTTTTGCAACCCCAGGTATCGCCCCCCCCCAGTGGCCATTAAAAATAATGCAGGTTTAAGGCTTCACTTTTCAGACCCAGAAGCTATGTCCATCTTTTATACTGTCTATGGTTTGCATATGCTGTGTGGTGACACTCTTGCACAAAATTGCAGGTGTCACGCTTGGTCCAGATGCTAACCCAGCAACAGTGGGGTCATAAGCACCTCTGGTGCAAGTCCCCAGCCTGGATAAATGGGAAGAGTTGCATCAGGAATGGAATCCGATGTAAAATCTTTGCCAAATTAAGTAAGAGAGTCAGAAATAAGATTTTCATGAGTCCAGCTATGTTGCTCTTGGAGACAATGGCACTGATGAAAAGACACAAGGTGGGGCTGAAGGTGGCAGAAATTTTCAATGAGAGTGAACAGAATGGTCAAGATTAAGAACAACTGTATCATAGGGACAGTTCAGGTTGGACAGTTTGGAGACAAAGTCAGTGAGGCAAGGTTGAGATGGTTTGGACATGTGCAGAGAAGGAATAGGATGGACTGGGAAAAGGATGTTGAAGACTGAGCTGTCAGGTAAGAGGAAAAGGTGAAGACCAAAGAGAAGGTTCATGCAGAGGAGATGCAGAGGGTTGGTGTGACAGGAGTGGATGCAAGGGATAGGGTGTTTGTACCTGCAGTTTCTGTGCAGCTGGAAACAATATTAAATAAGCTATAAAATACAAAAACATATCCAAGATCCAAGTAAAGTAATATAATCCAAAATGCATACAAAGCCTAAAACACCCCCTATTCAATAACCAGACTGTCCCATGTAAGCACAGTATAAAAATCAGGATGATAAAAGGTTAAAAAAGATGGACTTTCTAATGTTGACATAACTGGTTTCTTGGATGATGAGAAAAGACATGAAAATCTAGGCATGTTGTCAAACCGTTGTTACTGTAAACACACATCTCTTGAGCCTGGATCTCAAAATAAAGCAGCCCCTCATTCAAAGAGATACCATTTCTGCCTCTGGGACAACTGTTGTCATAGAGTTTCATTTGTTGTTAGCAACCAAGGTGCTTAACTGCCTGTTAGTCAGCCCATGAAAACCAATTTATGGTCCATTTCATTGAAATTTGAAGGTTTAAGACAGCAGCAGACCTGCATTTGCAGTCTCCAGAAAGTGCAATGCTTTGTGTTGACTGCTGCTGTGCATCATCACCCTGTGCATGGAATCAATCAGGCCCCACCCTGTCGTCCCCATGTTATTTTTTATAGTCATTGATTCTATAAGATGAAAACACATGCACTTGTAGGGAAGAGAAAGTCAGTTTCTTTACAGACACCAGACATGATGATAGATTTTGGGAAAGAGGTGGCTTACATCCTGCCACAGAGGCAGCTGCAATGCAGGCCCTTAATGCTGCTATTTAAGCCGGGCCACGTGACTCCCAGATAAAGGCGGTCTATGTGGATACTGGGCTGTATCCAGGCAACTCCTTTATTCATTTCCTAGCAACCGTTAAATCTTAGGAGGGGGGCTGGGGGTTGGGCATCTGTGGCCTACATGTCCCTCATGTATTATGGGGCAGTTTGACCTCTTTTATCTGAAGAAGACTGAAAAACACAGACAAAAGACTGCTAATCTGTTCAATAAAACCCCATAACCATCATGTAAAACACAGTGAATTTTGAATAATATGTAGAAATCAGTATGTATGAAAGTCATCCTACAAAGGTCATATCAAGAAAGAATATATATATATATATTCAGTGAAAGGCTTGAAATTCGGTCTGGTGGTTACAAATTAGTGGCAACTTTGAAGGAAGATGAGCTGAATGTTTTTCCGACTGATTTTGTACTAACAAATGTGAAATAAATAAGATGTATTATGTATAAAACCTGATAAGATCAAATAATAATCAAAGTGAATATAGCTTTCTTACTCAAATGTAGACAGTAGTACACTTTTAAAGTCTTCTCTATTCCACTACATGCTGTAATATGAGTTATTCTGTTTTTATTTGTTAGTTTTACCATGAGGAGAGGCATACGAAGAGTTTGTGTACAGCAGCCTGAGTCTGTCTGGTACCAACATGCTGAAAATTACGCAGCATTTTTCCCATAATCAGAGGCGCCATGCTTGGAGCACAATACGGGAGGATTGTCGGGTGGGGTCTGTGGGGCGGTCCTTGTAGTGAGGAGAACCGGTCATCCAATAGAAAGCCGTGGACGGATTCGAAACGTCAGACTGACAGGTGATTGACCAATAGGGCACAGTAGCCACCGGCTCCGGGGCTTCCCTTGTATATATACCACTGTCCATACTCATGTGCGCCATTATCTCTTACATCGACCCCATAACAGTCGAATTGTAAGACTCCTTGTCGAGGAGCTTCTGCCACCCTCTACCGCGACTATAACAACAAAATGGTAAGAACTTTTAAAAAAGCTTTGTTAACTGGCAATACTTGAGGTACACTTTTTAAGTGGGGTGTGGTTTGTAAGTTGAGTTCTTTTAATGAGTATAAAGGATGGGATGCTTTACCTTTAAGTGAAAGTGGGATTTAAAGCTTTGTGGGTGATCAAGGGGTGCTTTAGCTTTAGAGATGTTTATATTTAAAATGTAGGGTGGAGGTTATAATCCCAGTTGGATGTGGGGAGATGTTCTGGCGTGTTTCGGATGCGGGACGTGGCGGACAGACCGAACAAAAGAGGTTTTCAGGGGTGGACAAAATGAATAATGGAGGCTTCAGTCCAACCGCCGACTCTGCGATATTTTATTCTCTCCCTCGGCATGACTAAAGCCCTGGTCATCACTACTCGTGACTACGACGGGCTGTAACGATAATTCACTTTACTGGCAGAGAGAATGGCATAAGCTTTATCAGCTTAAAAATGCCCCACACCCAAAGAAACCCCATCCCTAGGGAAACTGGATGAAAATGCGGTGTCAGCGCGTCGCAAGCCATTAAAAATGCATGCGAGTAACGGACACTCCCGAGCTGTCTCCTGATAGTTACCGCACTGATGTACAGCCAGCCAGTCAGCTGTGTCTTCTGTTATAACGGTTTATTTTCTATGATTAGACTAAACCAGGGGTATTATAAGAGAGAGACATGACAGTCAAAGAATTCTGAATCAAAATCTGTGGGAGAATTCTGTATCACAAGGCGGCACAAGTATAACTTCGGGGGGGGGGGGGGCTTTTTTAAAACCACATTTTGGGGCTAAACCGGCAAACCTTTTAACCATTTTTTCCCATATTTGACTGGTGTTTCTACACATGCAGTTATTATTTCCTGCTGACTAAAATGCTTTAAAATAAATACACGTAGGCGTTACTAATACAGCTGCCGAGTGGCAGCCTTGCTTCTTTGACTAAACTTTTCTCAGTTAACTGCTCTCCCGTTTAAAATATGCACGTTTTCCAACGAATTTCAATGGTCCCGACGTCATCGGTTGCCAGAGTGAAGGACTTGTCGCATAGCAACGCAGTTCCAGACACAATGCAGTGCACCTGATGAGGAAAAACAAGACTAGGTGTTGCTAATAAAAGAACACCTTTGGGTCAGGAAAAGTGACTCTTAACCAAAACTACTGGATTAAAAAATTATTTTGAACATTTTTATACATTTTTTTGTTTTCTCTTTTCCCCTCTACATTACAAATGAAAAAAACATACAGCTAAATTAACCCCCTTTATTACTGTGTTTTCTTTTTTCCACAGCGTGAGTGTATCTCCATCCATGTTGGTCAGGCTGGAGTCCAGATTGGAAATGCCTGCTGGGAGCTTTACTGCCTGGAACATGGGATCCAGCCGGACGGACAGATGCCCAGTGACAAGACCATTGGAGGAGGAGACGATTCCTTCAACACCTTCTTCAGTGAGACTGGAGCTGGAAAGCACGTCCCCAGAGCCGTTTTTGTGGACCTGGAGCCCACTGTCATTGGTAAGTGTCTTCACCTCTAGCTGAACGTTAATTTAGGCAAATTAAAGTATCTTTAAAGCACAGCTAATGTAATGTCTTGTCTTTTTTCATAGATGAGGTGCGCACTGGGACCTACCGCCAGCTGTTCCACCCTGAGCAGCTGATCACTGGCAAAGAGGATGCTGCCAACAACTACGCCCGTGGACACTACACCATTGGCAAAGAGATCATTGACCTGGTTCTGGACAGGATCCGCAAACTGGTGGGTAAATTCACTGCGTGTAGTTTGAAATTTATCTTCAGAATGACACACTGAATGAAATAACTCATCTGTGGTTGTGGCCTCTCCCTCTCTGTCCTCAGGCTGACCAGTGCACCGGCCTTCAGGGCTTCCTGGTGTTCCACAGCTTTGGTGGTGGCACCGGCTCTGGTTTCACCTCCCTGCTGATGGAGCGTCTGTCTGTCGACTACGGCAAGAAGTCCAAGCTGGAGTTCTCCATCTACCCAGCTCCCCAGGTGTCCACCGCTGTGGTGGAGCCCTACAACTCCATCCTGACCACCCACACCACCCTAGAGCACTCTGACTGTGCCTTCATGGTAGATAACGAGGCCATCTACGATATCTGCCGTAGGAACCTCGATATCGAGCGTCCTACCTACACCAACCTGAACAGGCTGATTAGTCAGATTGTGTCCTCCATCACTGCTTCCCTCCGCTTTGATGGTGCCCTCAATGTTGATCTGACAGAGTTCCAGACCAACTTGGTGCCATATCCCCGTATCCACTTCCCTCTGGCCACCTATGCCCCTGTCATCTCTGCCGAGAAGGCGTAC
>VUQI01047049.1:5998-17345 GCA_015106735.1 Paratilapia polleni | reverse complement strand
AAAGGAGCTGAGCCTGGTGTTTCACTACATCTGTAATCAGTCCTTAAAGTTACAACATGTCCCCAGTGTCTGGAAGAATGCTGTAATTGTCCCTGTTCCTAAATCCAGTTGCCCCAAAACCCTCAATGATTTTAGACCAGTGACTTTAACCTCAACTTTAATGAAAATCTTTGAAAAACTTGTGCAGTCAGAGATTTTGTGGAACATTGAGCAGGTGTTGGATCCTCTGCAGTTTGCATATAGGCCCCACACAGGAGTGGACAACGCCACTGTCACTCTTCTTAACTTGCTCCTTAAACACCTGGAAGAAGAGGGGTGTCATGACAGACTCTTTATTTATTGATTTCTCTTCGGCATTTAACACAATTCGACCACATATTTTAATCCGTAAGCTTTTAAATCAATTTGAGTTCAGTAATAATCTTGCTGGCTCGATTCTGGACTTTCTAACTAATGGGACACAGAGAGTGAGAGTAAGCAGAGTTTTGTCTGACCACAGTCGTGATCCACTGGTTCACCAAAAGGGTGTGTCCTGTCCACCTTGTTGTTTATTCTATACACAAATATGTGTCGGAGCATGTTTGAAAGTAGAACCATTTTAAAGTATGCAGATGACACGGTCATTGTTAGTCTTTTGCGTGGCAAGGAAACCAGCCAGGAAGTGTGAATAGTCTTATCTCCAGCTTAACATACTGAAAATCAAAGACATGATTGTGAATTTCATTTAGTGAAGCCCAGAGCACGCTCTCTTTTCTCCTTTTTATTTTCTTACCACGTCTACGTCAATATTGTCCAGTGTCTGTTTTTTTACGTCTGGTAGAAGGGTTGCCTGCTCTATTAACTGCAAAACAAATCTACCTAAGGGTATTAATAAAGGAACGTGGTGGTGGTAGTGTGATGGTCTGGGGCTGCTTTGCTGCTTCAGGACCTGGACAATTTGCTGTAATTGATGGAACCATGAATTCTGCTCTCTACCAGAAAATCCTGAAGGAGAATGTCCAGCCATCAGTTTGTACCCTGAAGCTCAAGAGCACTTGGGTTATGCAGCAGGCAGGACAGTGATCCGAAACACACCAGCAAGTCCACCTCTGAGTGGCTCAAAAGAAACAAAATGAAGGTTTTGTAGTGGTCTAGTCAAAGTCTGGACTTAAATCCGATTGAGATGCTTTGGCATGACCCTAAACAGACCATTCCTGCTTGAAAACCCTCCAGTGTGGCTGAATTAAAACAATTCTGCAAAGAACAGAATTGCAGAATGGGGTCAACATTCCTCTACAGCGATGTGAAAGACTCATTGCCAGTTATCATAAACACTTTATTGCAGTTCTTGCTGCCAAGGGTGGTGCAACCAGCTATTAGGTTTAGGGGGCAATTACTTTTTCACAGAGGGCCATGTAGGTTTGAATATCTTTTTTGCCTTAATAAATGAAATCATCATTTAAAAAATGCACTTTTTATTTAAGGTTATCTTTGTCTAATATTAAAATTTGTTTGATGATCTGAAACATTAAAGTGTGACATGCAAAAAAAAAAGAGAAATCAGGAAGGGGGAAAATACTTTTTCACAGCGCCATATATAGTCACGTACATTCTTCCTCGTCTTTGTAGCAAATTGAGCCCAATAGAGCTCAATTTGAGCCCACATCAGCTGTTCGATCAGCTGACATTCTACATTTCCAGTTGGCAAATCACATATAGGGCACACTATTTAATCTGCTTTAGCCTGTCTACAGTTGCTGCACATCTGCAAGTCGCTCTGCAACCCACCTCAAATCACAGCACATCCTTTTCATGCTGTGTTTGACTTAATCAGTGTCATATCTGTTGTTTGCTCTGTTCTGTGATGGGGTATTGCTGCTGCTCTCTCTGCCTCCCACTTTCCATGTATGCACACGGAAGGGCAAGAAGATCCCAGAACAGTCATACCACCAAATGTATATTACTGCAGCTAGAAATAACAATCCTTTGACCACACTGGTCCTGACTAAAGTAAGAGTTATCATATTGTGATTTTAAGATTTTGTTTTTGACTAATCAATAAATTATACTTAAAGAAACCAGAAACAGTCAAACACAAGTTCAATTTAAAGTAGATTCTAGCCGGCATATACAAACACAAAGTGTACATGGCGTTAGCAGGCCAGAGTTGGGGGTGGGCGTGATGGGGTGGAGGATAGGTGATGGTGGGGAATGGTTGCTAGACAGAAATAGCCTCTTCTGTGAACTTACCTCAAACTTTCCCTTCTTCTCCAGTGGCTCCACTTGGGCCTCATTGAACAATGCCGCGTCACTCTTCGGGACGCCCTCCCCCTCCATTTCCTCCACTATCATCACTGTCTCCCACTTCCCAAAGCTGCTGGCGGGGAACATGTCTGACCTCATGCTGTCTCCAAAATAGACTACCTGCAGGGTGAGAAATAACAGCCTGTTTACTTTCAGAGTGACAGAATTATTCCCTAGGCATAGTCAAAGTCAGTAAAACTGGCCTTTATTTTATCCTCTTAACACCTACAAGGTTGCTGGTGATGAGTTTAAAGTTAGGGTTAGGTTTGGCATACCTAACAGAAGAACTCTAATCAAAGATCAAAAATGCATGCTAGAGAATTGATTTGATAGGTAAATCTTCTAGTTTCTGAAACCTGAAACTATGCTTGTTTAGCATGTGGCTAAAATGCAACCTAGCCCTAACCTTAAGTAGGTCACTAGCGAATGATGGTCAGAGGTTAAGGCCCCCCCCAAGGGTGAACTACACCAGACTCAATGCATCTGTGAAACTCATCACAACCTCTTTGACCTCTTTGTTCTTTGGAAAAAAAAGGTAAGCTGGGGCAAGGCTTCACTTAGTTACATTCCAAAACTGAAGTGCAAGCACTCGCTGCTCAAAGCTTTGGATCCCATTTCATCAGCCATTTCCTTTGGGAGAAAAAAAATGGAGTGAGGAGTTGAGAATGCAGGAGATTAAAATGAAAAGACACAGAGGTCTGCTGACACACAGAACACAGGAAAAAGGCTCTACAGGCACAAGTGGCTAAGAAAGTGGAAGACTAGAGGTCAGTTCAGAGGAATACTACATGTATACAGTTTACAGTCACTGGAATTTTCTATTTTTTTGCATAAACATAACTGGAAGCTCTGTGTGGAGTTTGCATGTCCTCCCTGTGCCCGCATGGGTTCTCTCCAGGTACTCCGACTTCCTCCCACAGTCCAAAGACATGCATGGGGTTCGGTTAATTGACGATTGGTTGTCTGTCTCTCTGTGTCAGCCCTGTGATAGATGGGCCTGAAACCCCTGTATAGGGTTTACCCCCCGTTTCGCCCTATGACAGCTGGGATAGGGTCCAGCCCCTGGCAAGCCTGATTTGAATAACTGGAAGAAAATGGATGAGAGGATGGATGACTGAAAGCATCATCCCATTTTTACACAAGCCCTAAAAGTAGCATAAATAAAAAATAGCCCAAATAATGAAATAAAAGAATAATATTAGGCTTGTTCATCTATTTATTGAAGCCTGGAGTGATTTTTAGCCCATTTCACATTCAAAACAGTTAAATTCTGAAATGTTGATGTTTGATTAAGGTCAGAACTTTGACTTCTACCATTCTTTGATAGAATATTTTGTATGGTTTGTGTCTTATGGTCTTATTACATGACCCACTTTCTTTTCCGATTTACTTCACGATTAAATGTTCTGACATTTTTCTTTAAAAATCACTGGTATCATTCAAGATTCATTGCTCCATCAATGATTGCGAGCTGTCAAGTCCTAGATGTACCCAAACAGGCCCAAACCATGACACTACCACCACCAACATTTTTCACAGATGGGCTAAGATTGTTAGGTTCTTTTCTTTCTGTAAACAGAATTTTTTATTGTAACAATAAAGTTTTCTTTTTGTCTCATCTGTCCATAAAACATTGTTCCAATACATTTGCAGATGAAAGCATTGTTCTTTCTGGAAAGCAGTATTTTCTCCTGTAGCCCTGTCATGCAAACCATTGTAATTCAGTTTTCTGTCCATAGTGGACTGTCACGGTGGATGAACATGAATATTAGCCAACGTGAGGAGAGCCTTTAGTTGTTCAGAATTTTCCCAGGTTCATTTGTGATCTCCCACACTGGTACATGTCTCGTTCTTGGACTGACTGTTGTTGGTCAAACACTCCAGGTTCTTTAATTAGTAAACAGTCTGTCTGACTAAGGATTGCAATCCAAGCCCTTAAGAGATGGCTCAGTAACCTTTAGAGATACTTTTGCAGCATGATGAGCATCAACTCTTTTTCTGAAGTCTTCAGAAATCTCATTTGTACATGCCATGATTCACATCCTCAAATGTGATGTGAAGATGAGACTCTGATAGATGCCTGTTCTTTATATAAAAACAGGATACCTACTTACATCTGGCTCTAATTTCAACTTCAAATTTACTGCTAAACCTAGAAGGTCACATACTGGTTGCTACTGAATAATTTTTTTCTCAATTTACAACTTTACTTCAGCAGTGAAAACTTTAGTAGTAAACCAAAACTCCAATAAATCTGTTGACAAAAAGTCAAAGTTAAGGAATACAAAATATCCATATTGCACTGGTTTATTTAACTCATATCACAACAGAAATATGCTTTGGGCACAGAGGCTTCATCAGAGCATTTAAGGTATACAAATTCAATGTGTATGGGTGTTGGATGAAATTAGGGAGCAGAGGGAAACTTTAAAACATTCCTTAATCAGGCAGAATTTCTTTTTCAACACTTTTGGGCAATATTATGACTGTCACTTTCAGCCGCACACTAGTCAGAGTAGTCCTTCTGACTCCAGGGCATCCCCAAAGAGACCTAGAATGAGCAACTAAGTGTCAGAACTGCACCATGGAGCAAGGGAAGAAGGGAGCCTGGTCTGACTCATCACATTTTCCTTGACATCATGTGGAACAGACTGCACCAGGATGAACTACAGGAAGAAGGCAAGCCAATGAAAGGCTTGCAAGGTGAAAATCTTGTGAGACGCCCGATATGACTTGACACATTCAGAGGGCTTGTGAAGTCCATGTGTCAAAAGGTCATAGGCTACAAAACCAAAATAACTAAAAAATCCAGATCAAACTTAGCCCAAAGAGACTAATGGAATCTGTAAAACTGAGGAGGTAGGTTATGCTCCATTGCAAGGTCAGCGCTACAAGTGAGTCTCATCAAATACAGCTAAGCTGAATAATGTAGCAATACTCAGTCTAAATGTTATGTCTTGTTGCCTTAAAACAGAAATATTTCGGTTTCTAACCAAAGCCAATACAGAATCATGCAAACCCACTTTAGCCATAACAAACAGTTATGACACACATATCTGCAAGTATGTGCATGTTAGATGCAACTAAATCAAACCCCTCTACTGGAGTCAGAAGGCCATAAAGAGGATGTAAGGCATTCCAGTAGTTGGGGCTTTTCCCTCCCCCCACAGGCCTGTGCTGTGTCTCAGGCCCACCCTTTCACATGTAAACAAACAGAGCAGCTAATCTGAGCTGCTGCAGCCCAGGGCCTGTGGGGCAAGGCCTGCAGGAATCATATTTCCACCATCTTTCCCAGAGCTGACCACAGCTGGTCCTCGTGCCCCCCAAAAATCCTGCACCTCTCAATGCTAAGCAGTGCTGCTGCCAGAGTCATGGGATCACTATGAAAAATATTTACAGAGGCCAAGGATTCCAGCACAGAGGAAACACATTACAGATAGAGTCACTGTTGATGGATACAGTTACATTGACCTGGACTAGAGTGAGCTCTGCATGAGGGGAAGACCCATGAGGAGAATCAGACTGCAGCCTACGGTTAAATCAGCAAGGCAGACGCCTCTCGGTTCCTAAACAGAAGATCACCCTGTTCATTGGTTGTAAATGCAGCCTTTAGTTCTTGTATTTTATCCTTAACCCTGCGCTGTGAGACTCGCTGTGCCACAGTATAAACTGTGCTGGCATCTTCTAGGAAAGATTTCTTGACCCGATCACTGTCCAATATTACAACTGACCAACACAAATACAATGCGCTTTTGGCAGTTCTGTATGGCCATTTGTGTAAATTACAAACAACATGAACACCTATCATGCTAGTTAAGTTTGCAGATATTTGTCTGGGAAACATGATAAGTCAGTGCCCAGCAATCATAGCTTTCCATCCTTTATGATGGAAATCTGATTGATTTCATAGTGAAGGAGGTGCAGAGGAAAAACTTTCTGTAAAGAGGAATGCAAACAAACCATGGTGTCCAAAGTGGTGTGTGTGTGATACTAGCTGTTTTGGAATAAAGTAGTGGAGAACACCCTGTAACTGCTTTACATGCACAAGATTTTTCTTCATGTTTAAGCTTGTTGGACATGTGGTTTGATAAAGGACACTTACTGGCTTTTTACCAGTGTAGGTATTGATTGCAATTACAGTAACAAGTGTAGTTACAGTTCCTACTGTTTTCTCCATACCCCTAGGAACCTCCTCTTTTTTTTTTTAGTAGCCTCATATGCTTTCTTTGACATGAAACATCATGAAGCACCCTGATAAACGGTGCTGCTATCTATATTCATGCAATGTTCATCCATTCCAGCCAATAATGATGAAAATGGCAGTGCCAGGCAATCATGTTTGATGCTGCTGTGTGTCCGCATTCTTTGTGCACTCTGATCAATGCTGGGAAGGCTGTGTGGGCTCACTTTACTACTTCTAATAAAAACTGAGCTACAAACACTTATTAAACACCCTCATACCAGCTTGGTATGAAGTTGATGATCAAAGGCAGCCATAACCATGGTTATGGAGTTTTTCAGTTTAGGTCAAAATATGGGAGTTGTATCAATAAGAGTACCAATAAGCTTACCAATAAGCAGTATTGGTATCATTATCAGTATTGATAAAAATCTAAGGACTCAAATCCCAGCTCAAAGCCATCGGGCCATCGGATAACACAATCTAGCCTGTGTGGAAGTTGAGTTGAAAATTCACCTTCTGACATGCTAGTCTTTTTGTAAGGTGTCAAAGATGTGGCACCAGTTATCTTCCACTATGATAAATTTCATGGAAAGAAAAACTGTTGAACTGTAGGTACCCAGGACTTTCAGTATAGGTCACAATCATAGTAGTGTTGAACCTTAGCGTGAATAACTTTCTTTGAAAACTACATATATAATGGGAGAATGCCCAAATTGTTCGGCAAGTGTTCATGTACCTCAAGGTGGTTCAGATAAAAACTTTTTTTTTTAATTTATCAGTGTAGTGTAGTTCCCTTTGTCAAGTCAGTGTCTACTGTTGTCAAGTGCTTGGTCAGGAGAGAATTGTTGTATTTCTGTCTATAATACTGTAAGGTCTTACAGTATTGTAGACACTGAGATCACATATGCATAAAGATCACAAATGTTGTGATTTGATGCTATACAAGTAAAGCTGAATTCAAAGTTACATGAAGTGCCAGTTTATAATACCAAGGTTTTTCAGGACGAATCCTGCAGAAAGTCTAAGTATTGAACTACTTCTGTTACCACACAAAGTGCTTCATTTCTATTTGGTCAGGACTCATTATTTATTCATATAATCATACATGTTTTGAACTTCTGGTGCCATAACCAGACACAGTAGGTTGTTTCAAAAAGCCAACCAGAAAATGTAGTATTATTATGAAGTACGCAGGTGAAAGACTAGGAAAAAAGTGAAAATGCTGCACATTAAATTTAATGATGTGTGTATTTTCCATGGCCACACTATGAGAAGCAGCTTACTGCTGCTTTAAGATGACATACCATGTAGGCCTGTAGACCCCCCATCTCTTATCAGCCCATCACTCAAAGATGCAGTTAAAAGCCAAATTCAGGCCCAGGTAAACAGAGCTGCAGGCATGTAGAGGGGCCTTAATGAGGCCATTGTGCTACATACAGTGTGGAGCCTGGAGCATGGGGAGGAGGGGGTGGCAACAACACAGAGGACCAATAGACCATTTTGTCACTTCCCCTGAAATTCTTCTTAACTTGTGAAACACTCTGCCAATGGAATGACATCAGTACACATGTTTGCAATGCGGTTTCTGCTCAGCCCAGGAAGGAAAAAGGCAAGTCTCCAGTTTTCAGATAACCCCAATTCCTCTTTTACTAATTCAGAACAGGACAAGCTCAACAGAAGGAACTAGCTTGTCAATGCATCTGTCTCATCATGTCCGATCAGCCCAGTCACGACCCCAATAGTTTCAGCAATGAGCTGTAAGTGAATTGTAATCTTCCCTGAATGCCTCTATTCAGCCCACCTGCCTTAAGTCCTGTCAGGTGAAAGTGGAGAGAACTGAAAACACAGAGTGCCTCAGGTCAACCCAGAGGAGTGTTTAAAGCAGCTATAAATGCAGGTTGACACTAAATTCCACAAGAGCTTTCTCCACGTGGCTAGGGAACAGAGGGGGCATTGAGCACAGGGGTGGGAGGGGGGGGACTGTGGATGTGGAGGATGACGAGTACTACTGGCTGGACTTGGAGTTGGCCAGTGCAGCTCCGCCTGTGCCTGATCTATCCTTTTTTTTAGGGGACTCGACTCAGCTGGTTGCCAACTGGTTGTATTCTGGTTATATTCTTATATATAAGCAAGGTTGCCGGGCACCTCTGTCATTCTGCAGTCAAATCACAGTCCTGCAGCAACTCTGGCACTATTTGTGGAGGAATTTCTGAATTTCGGTTTCAAATCTATGAGGTTCTGGCTGGACTCTAAATCTAAGTAGTTAATATGAATTTCTGTGTATGTAGACAGCAACAGATTTGTAACAAATGGCAACAGATTTGCAATTTTCGCTGATTTATCTCAGCTAATTGCTCTATTATCACAAACAGATTACATGTAATTGCTAACTTGAGCCCATTCAGTCTCAAACTCATAGCAGACTTACTTCGTCTTATTGCCATTTTATCCCCATCTTGATGCACCAAAGTTGCCTGGAAGATGGCAACTGACTGCGAATGGTTCCAGACCTGGTCTCCATCTTTGACGCAACCATTTCACAAGCAAAGAGATCACAAGTTCATTGCACACGGTTGCAGTTATTTTGGTTGTTCCGCAGTCTCCAACCACTGTTTTCCCTAGTGTGACTGCAGCATTAATGAGAGACAAAACAGTACTACAAGATGCATGGCAGCTGCCATCCTGAGTCATCCAAAGGGAAGTAGCATAACACCTTGGCTCAGCAGAAACCATTGCTTAAACATCAAATTTAACAAAATCTAAAATTCTGCATCATCAAAACAATAAAATAGTTTTTCAGAAAGGCAGATGAAAGAAATGCTAAACAGGAGATATACTAAATAAATGTACCATTTATTGCCAAGTTTTTGATCCAAAAGTAAAATCTGTCACATTTCTGCATACATGTCCAAAAACAATTATAATGATGTTATATTTTGTAATTGTTTACTTATGTTGGTTAAATGCAGACAAAGGAGTAATTTTACTCAGTGTATTGTGGTTGCCTGCCAACGGTGTAAAACCCCATTTTGCCCAGGTAATGTTGGTAAAGGTAATGTTGTAACATTGCAATCTTCAACGAGCTAACAGTATTTTTTGTAAGACTGCTTTGACCACTGTTAACAGTGCTTCCACTATACTGTACATACTGCTTCTTTTGAGAAGCAGTATAATAGAAGTGAGGTAACAACATAATATATATCTCTAATTGATTGTGGATCCTTATGTTTTTCACATCCCAAGATATCCTTCTTAAAGTGAAGACCAATCATTGAACATGTTTATATCTCAGGCTCTTATGGGAAAATCTATTATATCTGAAGGGACATGATTGTTCATTCTCACTTCCAAATTAGGTCCTTTCAGACATATTCACATACCCCTGTGAGCCTACACAGGCACACTGGACTATTTAATAGCTTTTTCCTTTAGATGAGGCATTCCAGTGTGGGACAGCTCTTCTCTCCACAAAAAGCCACAAGCCAAGGAGCTTTCATTGTAATGTCTAATGGGAGTTTTGTGGCTGGCTTGTAGTTAGACTGTTGAGAGCACAGATGATTCAGCATTTTTTCTGGTCCATTTGGTCTGGCATTTTTTTCTTTTATGTAGCGGTATCCTGTGCCCTGCTTTTGGCTAAATTGTTAATTTGATGTTGCAGACATCATTCTGTTGCTTGTTCTTCTGTTACAGTTTCAGAATGTCTATCACATGGATTCTTATGTGCCTGAAAGCAATCTACATTACTTACCAAATACAAAATGCAAGTGGCACATTTGGCTAATCCCTACAGCATCCCATACCGTTTATTAACTTTTAACCACTTAAAAGACTACTTAAGGTTGAAAATCTGTTTTTGAAGACTCTGACCTGCCCAAGAGATCAGCATTCTTACATCCATAAACAAAAACAATACAAACAAATACAACTGTCTTAACGCTACAAATGAGTCAGGACAAAACTCAGTAAGATTGACCACTAAATGCCATTTTATCCCAAAATCCAGTTAATGTAAAAAAAAAAGGTCAACACAGTCTGAACACCACAGCACCAGAAGGGAAAAAAACGATTGACACAAAATATAAATCAGGCTGAAAGAATAAAGAAAATGCCTTTGGCTGGATAAAAACATTAGACTTCACCATGTCAAAGGATTATTTTAACATTTATTTGAGTTAGCTAATGTTAGCAATGTGTTAGCAAGCTGCTATAGTTAGCTCAAACACTTGCAAACAAGACAGCATTACTCGTACCCTTCTGAATAGTCCATATTCAACTATCCCAGGTCACATACTGTCAAAATGCTTTAGGTCAGCTTACTAAAAATATCAACTAAAACTGACATCTGCCTGTTTGAATTAGCAGTAATACAATGCTTGCTGCACATATAGGCATAGTCACAGGAGCCTGCAGTTTTCCAGTGTGTCCTGCTAACAGCACCATGTTTTGTTGTATGTTTGTTTCTTTGTTGTAACAATGCTTCTTGGCAATAAATCTCATACTGTTGGAAAGCCTGTTTCCCTTTAAATGGTGCCACATTTGTAAGGAAAATGCATTTGTGGGTTGAGCAGCAGAGTTGAGTATGTGGGTTGCGCCCGTGAAGAACTTGGCAAACTTGGCAAAACAGCTTATTCTGCTATTGACTCTTGTTTGGTGTCGTTTATTGGATTGGATGATTGAAGTCTGAAGAAACAAGACATATTCGCAATTCAACAATTTATTCATTTAACAAACAGGGGTCTCAGTAGCATGTGGAAGAACCATAAACAGCCACCTCCTCCTCATGCTGGACCTCCTCCTCATGCTGGTCACCAGCTTGAAGTTGCCCTATGGCACGGGCCCTATCCAGATCAAATTTCCTTACTTTTTGTGCTAAGTTTATTT
>VUQI01047048.1:33338-43784 GCA_015106735.1 Paratilapia polleni | reverse complement strand
TATTCCATTTTGTGAACCAAAGAGATTAAAAATTTATTGGGTAGAAACTTTATAAGACGAAAATAAAAATGCTGTTAAATATTCTTGGCAAGAGAGATTCTTAACTTGGTCACTCCAAATAAAATCAGGCAAAATCTGAAAAAGTTCCCAGCTGACCCCCTCAAAATCAGCTGATTTTTTTGTATAATAACTTCAGTATATTTAATGAAGCCATGCTAAATTTTACCTTCATACTATGAAAAGTTACACGCCCTTGAAGTACGTGGAAGTGGGTTCAAATTTGGTGGTTTTTAAGGTCTTATTTTTTCCAGCATTTTTGAACCCTCATGACTTGTTAAGTACAGGAAATATCCTCATGACATTTTCAGAAAAGCAAATTTAAGTTTTGTTACACCCACTCCAAGCAACACAATCTAAAGCTAAACGCTTGCGCTTTTCAGGAGGATTTTTTTCTTCGACCAACTTTGGGATATATCATAGTTTCAATAGCAACACTGCACCAATTAAATGTCTGTGATGTAGAAGAACAGAAAAAAGCATTGGTAACCAGGATATTTTTACCTCTTTTCTGAGAATTCAGTGGAGAAAACATGGAAAAAGTGCTTTTTGGGTAAATTTTAAACTGTGATATCACAATGCTGGATGGGTGGCTGGTCAAAGAAGTTATGATGGATCAAAAATGCTGGAAAAACACATTAAAAAGTACCTTGAGGGCCTGTATCTCAACCAACTTTCATAGTATGAAGGTAAAATTTTGCATGGCTTCATTAGATTTGCTAAAGTTATTGTATAAAAAAAAAAAAAAAAAACCCATCTGATTTTGAGGGGGTCAGGTGGGAGGCACTCACTGATTTTCAATAGAACTACCTAAATTACAAAAATTAACTGATGATTTAAAGAGTGACGCAAGTTTGCGGCATCACACACCCACACCTGGTATTTATTTGTCAGTGTTGCCTGAATCCAAAAGCTTGAAACGACAAGCTTCTCTTATAAAGTTCTCCTTTCAAGAGCCATTTTTTCAGACACTTAAACATGTATTTTATTTATCTTTAAACAATATTTTTATGTTAAGGCCAATCGTTCATTCAAGACCAATAACTCATCAATATCAAATGCTGTTACAGGTTTATTTCTTATCATGCAGTCCTGCTGATGAGCCTAGTTTCAGGCAGGTGGAGAGTGGGATTGTCAAAGCCTTTTTTAATGAACAGCACAGTGTCCATAGTTAGCTCCTCTCATGTCAGTGTTTGAACATTTGTACTCATAGATCGTGTTAAACAGATGATCTGTTTGTCCTGCTAACATGTTTCTTTTTGCATCCTTCACCTCTTTCATCTTTTCTGTAGGCTCTCCTACATATACAGAAACGCACACACACACCAGTGGGCAAACACGTTTGACCTCAGAGCTAACAGTAGACCAACCTCCAGACACCTCCACCTCAGAGGTTAAGGACAGATGGGAGCTTGGGCAAACAGAGTTCACATAATAGACTGACTGAGGAGATGAAATACTCATATTAAGAGGCTTCATTTCGTGCACACACACGCTGACTGTATTTGGGGACTGTATTTGCACAAGAGAAGTCATTTCTCTCCTTTCAACTTTATTTACCGTCTCATTTTAAATATTTAAATTAAATTTAAGTATTTTATTTTATCAAACAAAGGGGCTGAAATGTGGTCAGATTAGAACAAAACAAGCGCCATTCCCTGAGTATTTTTCTAACTGAACCAGCCAAGCCGTGACAATCACAAATATACACTCCTCCTCTGCCTCGACTCACCCCCGAAGCATCTCCTCCTCCCTCCCCCCACTCCATCAAATTGTGTTTTTGCTACAAATCAATAAACATTATCAGAGAGTGACAGACTATGGGCTGGTGGAGGCAGCCTCTGTCTGTTAAAGCCCAGACCGCCCTGTCTCTATCACAGTCTGGGTGAGAAGGCCAGGACGAAACAGAAAGACGCACACAAGGGAGAGAAAGGTAGGCAATGTGAATCCACGAGCGCACACACAAATACAAGTTATAGGGATTTACAGTAAACATAAGATGGAAGGAGAGTGCATACAAACTGAGCCACAATCAAACACAGATATGCTCTATAATCAAACAGAGTATTTGGAGCATGTGCAGTCCTGCGGAGTGAATTCTCACACCATGCAAACGGAGAAAACAATCACAGTGAGCCGACTGGAAGAGAAAAGAACAGCAGTGAAGCATTGAGGTGTTTAACAATAATCCTAACAGTGCAGCACAGGCTGTTTTGACCATGCCACTCAATGTCAATAAGAAATTAAAGGGGAAAAAAAGAGTCAGTCTAAAGTCAACAGCGACTTTAAACACTCCCTAACCCATTAGGCTGCTATATCACCCACTCTATGCTTGTCAGCTCACTTTAGCTTTAGCGTCAGAAATCCCCACACTCTCCAACGCGCTACATGAACCATTTAACTGAGCCCTAAATAAAATGATTTTCAACCCGTCCCCACTTAGCTTAGGGCTGGAAAAGGAAAATCAGGGGGCCTGCCATACGCCATTTCTCAATTACCTTTCTCATTATTGTCACCCGTGTTCATTACTACTATTATCACCCTTCCCTTTCTGTTGCACCCCCCACTTTAGGCTAGCTTAGGCCGTTGTGGCTGTCGTGTTGGATGAAGAGAGGGAGAGGAGCAGCAGAATCGAGAGCTTTTTGCAGGGCCGGAGCACTTCAGGTAATTAATATAGCAAGAGGGGGCAGATGAGAGGAGACAAAGAATATGTGAGTGTATGTACGCCTGTGTGTGTTTTTGCTGAAATGCCTGATTGGGGAGCTCACCTGCCGATACCCCCTAAAAGGTATTTCATTAGCGAGCCTTTTACCATACAAGCAGAGCAACAAAGCCTTGGTTATGCCTGTCTCCACTCCAACTCGACAGGGCCCTCCAGGACGTCTGTAGCTGTGTGTGGGAAGAGTAAAGAAGAGTGGAGGAGCGGCGAGGAGAGGCTATCCCTGTTCATAATCTCATGACAAAAGGCAAAAAGGCATCATCCTATTACCAGCGTGATCTTCACCAGCTCCTGCTAGCTGCTTTCCACAGGGGGCTCTCTTTTATTATTAAGGTGAGTGGGTGATAGGGAGCAGGAAAGGCGCCCGGCGCCTCCCTATTAGCCCTGGGACAAGAGTCGGTATGAAGGGGGAGAGAGGAAAGGAGAGACCCCATGCTAGGGTCCTGCTTGGAGTCTTTTTCTCTTTCTCAGAATGAGAGCCTTTGCTTGGACCTTCAGGAGGTGGCTTCTATTAGGCTTCAGTGCCACAACACAAAGTGGGAGAGATTCTTCAATCAACGAGCTCAATACAAGAAGTGATGATCACTGGGAAAACATCTTGAGCTCCACCTGTTGAAACTCATTTGTATCTGGTTCACGTTACTCTTCGGCTCCATTGTTACAGTCAACATGTCAGCAATCAGCCATTAAGGTGCAGAGCCAGCTGTTGTGCATTGATTCAAGCTGAGCCTTGGTAGTCAACTCCTGATGGCTGACATCCACTGATAATCATACTATGATATGGAAACGAGGAATAGATATTTGTATTTTTTGGCACACAGAGGCCTGGATGTTTTGACTGATGCTTCTTAAAGCATAAATACTGCCCGTACTGTAGTTTCAGTTATAAAGTTACAGAGGTATATTTTGAGTATCCACCAGCAGTGTGAGAGAGGGAAGAGGCTGAGGGAGAGAAACACAGATTAGCTTGTTTTTTTCTGTGTGAGTGTTTTGTCTTCTGCTCAGTGGGGGCGCTTTCCTCTAGCCTCAGGTTACACAAGGGAATTGTGGGAAGTAAAAGTAGCCTGACCTGTGTGTGAATGACAGCAATGCAATGTACAGAAGAGGTGTGGCTGCTTAATACAAACACACACAGATGATGATTATGTATGTTACTGTCTTCACCCTCATTCATGAACAACTAAAATTTTGTCTTCACTTCCTCCTACTTTTCAGTGTATGGTACCTCAGATGATTTCCTGGAAATTTGTTTAATCTCTGAATTTACAAGACTTAAGTGTACATTTAAGATGCTGGCAACAGACTGAAGCTTGTGCTGCAGCTGCTTTACACTAAAACACTACAGGTACTTTGGAGTAGTGCAGAGAGTACTTAAGGTCTCTTTTAAAATCAGTTTAGAAAATGCATAATTAAACTATAATTAGTTCAGTAAAACATGTTTTATATTTATAATAATTTAAAAGCAACTGTTAGCTGTCATAAAGTATCAAGTGTTGTAAAACATCATAAAAGGAGAAAGCAAAAAAACACAACAAATTCACTGTTTTGATGGACAGACAGAAATCAAGAAAATGGGCACACGGCTGAAACATATGAATAGAAAGCAATGAAAAAGAGTTTGATCACTGCAGAAATTTTTAAGAACTGAGTTAAATGCAATGACAATGCATTCTTGGTGTCACTACATGCAGACAAAAAACTGCCATAAATTCAGCCATTTTTAACATTTGAAATGTAGCATTAATTTGTTTGAGTTTGTTGTTAAATAGATCAGACACTGACAGCACAGTGCCATATTGCTTTTTTCTAACAAAAAGGGGCTACTTGGCAGCATGTGGACCAAAGAGGTGTCACAGAGATGCTCTTTTTCAATGTATTTAAAATGAGTATTTGAACACTAAAAACAAACCATATATTGTTTTACTCTCTTTCAAAGTTACAGTTTCTGGGTGCAGCTACAGTATTTGCTTGTGCCTCTGGTGCTCGATGGTGAGATGATGCAAATGCCAAGAAGTCATCGCTCAGACTTGCTCTGCTGCCGAACAACTGCAGTCTCTGTTCCAACACTTTGGTGAACAGTTTATATCGTGTGCATTTATATGGAAGAATCGCTGCTGTTGCTGTTTGACCACCTACTACTTCACACTCACACACACATACTTTCCCACATGCATTAAGTCAAATATTTGGTAATTTGGTCAGAAAGAGAGAAGTTTGAGGGACCTTTAAAGGTATGTCAAAAGTACAGATACTCAAGAGATGCACTCCATCTATCCTGAAAATCCACACACACACAGACATACACACACACACACCCACCCACCCACACCCATAGAAAGGGGATCAGTGGAAACATTTTGTCAGCCCTGTTCTTGGTGGGTTTGCAGGACTGGTGTGGACCAGATGTTAGAGAAATTATCAACAATTGGAGGAAACAACAGAAGGAGTGTACGTGGTGTGTGTGTGTGTGTGTGTGTGTGTGTGTGCGTGTGTGTGTATATATATATATATATATAGTGAAAAAAAAATGAAGCAAACATTCAAATGGACAATACAAGTAAGAAAGGAAAACAGGTCAAAACCATAACACCCAAACATCAGTTGTCACCTATCAAAATTTGTCTAAAAAAAATGAAAAGTAACAGCACCATACAACATTTCAGTACTTGCTCTTTTATAGTGATGTAGTCTGCAAATGTATTTTACCTCCTCTAAGAACAAATTAAGCAAAAAGTAAAATAAGACCTGTGGGTACAAGGCAGTTTTCAATAGGTCAACCAAGCATACCAGAAACTAGTTTTAAAAGTAGCTTTTTATACAACTCATTTCTGTGGTAATAAATCGGTCTGTCTATGCAATAGACTGGCCTCGTCTGTCCACATACATCTTAGTGTTGTTACATGAGGTCAAGAAGAAATGTGCACCATCGTGTCCCCAGGCAATGATCCAGACCTCAATGCCAAGCCCTCCTCTGTTTTACCAATCCAGGGTGTATACAATTCTGGTGAAAAATGTGAGTTATATAACTCAGTGTAAATAACTCTACAACTCTAATTTAAACAAAAAGCCTAAACTATATGGATGTTTCTGGGCTTTACTATGGGTCAAGCCATTGTCTTTTGTTATCTCAGTCCAGAAATGTGCAAT
Organism: Paratilapia polleni; assembly: GCA_015106735.1. Lineage (NCBI taxonomy): Eukaryota > Metazoa > Chordata > Actinopteri > Cichliformes > Cichlidae > Paratilapia > Paratilapia polleni. The sequence continues at coordinate 37,861 of VUQI01047048.1, read as the reverse complement.
GTAACAATGTGGTGTAATGGTTGTTTTGGCAGTGGTCGCAGCAGAGGCCCGACTGACCACATGAGGGCTGCATGGCTCACCTCAGCTCAACAAAGAGCTGGGTACATTGAGTTCACTTCTCCAATTTTGTATCACAGTCATCATGCATATGCACACGTGCATAAACATACAAAAAGACCAAGTCACAGACAAGAAAACCTGCTTGCACATGCAGAGAAGGAACTACACATAACCCCACAGATCCCCCTCTCTCACTCACACACACACACACTTTAACGTCTCCACAAGACTGTCCATAGCAGGTTCTGTATCTTTATATGGACATATTCTGTGAGCAAACTACCACTCCAGGCTGAGAGTCAGAATGAAAGCTCCAGAGTTTCTATGCTGTGGACATCAACCAAAGAGGAAAATTTAAAAGACAAGGCAGTTAGCGGCCTAAACCAAACTCAATCTCCAGTATCACCATGCAGCTCTCTCTCCAGAGCAATCCTCTCTCTTCCACCCCCATTCCACCATCTATTTTCTTCCTCTACAACCCTGATCGAGATCTCCACCACTCATCTCTCCATCTCACTTCTCCCAGCACTCAAGTCTGAGTCACTGCAGTTTTAGCTACACATATTCTCTCAGGTCTCTACTTTTCAGTCTTGTTCTTGCTCTAATCTCAACTAGGGCTGCAACTAACAATGTTGTGTTAACTAAGCAAGTCTCTGACTTATGATATTTTAATATACAAGTGACCATTACAGGGTAATAGAACCATACCAATGTCCACATGTTTGCCTAACAGCATGTTGTTAATAAGTCACAAAACCCTAACATTTACATCAGCAATGCTTGGCATTTTAAAAATTGATATTACCAGGGCCAATGGACACAAATGGTGATACTGCATGGTCTGCTTTTGTCCCCCTTTCCCAAAGGACTTCAGCTCTAAGATAAACAAGACATTTCTGAACATACTTAATGAAAATGAGTTAATTTACAGATTTCTGTAAAGAGAAGCTAGTCCAACCCAACAGACAGAACAGGCATTAAACTGCATTTTATTTTAAAAGGTAGAGTATTAACTAGTAACTTCAGTTATTGATTAAAGAGTTAAGAAAACATTTTAATTATAGCCACAAATATCAACCTCATATAGGAGGGAAGGGAAAAACAAACAAACAAAAAAAAAAAACAATCTGACAGCTGTTAAAGTGTTTCAATATAGGCCAAAGTAGCCTTAAAAAAAACAAAAAAAACCATGCCATTTATTGAGCCCAAATGGCTAAAAACTGATGTGAGGCCGAGTGTGAAAGGCCATATTGATAATGTTTACAGCCACAATGTTGAATCATAACTGTAGAGGCTGATTAGATAATGGAAAGCACTTTGTAACACAAAGTACAGCTGGTATTTCCAAGACATAGTAGCTGAAATGGCTTCCAAGGATGACGAGAGACAAGTTTCGCTCTCGCTGAATGAAGAGCACAGTCGAGTGTACAGCGAAGGAGTGCCCTAAGCACTGCCTGCCCTCTAACCAGACAGGATCTTTCACTGCTGAAAGCAGGTCAGGCAACATTAGAGTTTCCCCTTCACATAGTATGTCTTTGAGAGAGGGACATAAATAGCGATTGTTAGAACACAGCACTGGAGTTCATTCTCTCATTGACTACAGAGTTGAACAGAATGGAGGGGTGTTGCTGGTGTTGTGAAGCACAGAATAAGAAAGAAAAATATTTTGTGTACATTCCCCCTCCCTTTATTTTCCCTTATTGTGCAGCTAAAGTCAAGGAGGCAAGTTTAAAATGCACAGGCTGAGAAATCCAAAGGTGCAGACGTGGAATAGATGCATCAACTTTGCTGGCTAAGCGTGCGTGTATTCCACTGTTTTTGACTTTCCCAGACATCCAGAGGAGAGAGGTATGTCTTGCAGGCATGATCAGCTTAATTCAACAGATCCCACTGTTCTCCTGGTTTACTGGAAAACCCAACCAAAGCATTTCACACGGACAAGCAACTGTACACTCGCTGGAGCTACTCCTGAGGGGTAATGCTAGTTCCCATGGCAACTCCTGCACTGAACCTCTAAATACACGGCAGAAAACACCAGCTGATAGGCTTCAGTGTGTATTCAAAGAGCCCAGTCAAACATGCAACTTTTACAACATTTTTTTTCCAAATCTTACAGCATCCTCAGACAGCCAGTATCTCCACCCAGCCTATGTGAATTTAAAAGTTATGTCTAGTGCTTCAAGATTTAGTCTTACAAGCATCTTCTCTACTGGATACTTGTGTTTTCTGTGTTAATTTTTAAACCCCACAAAATAATATAAAACTGAAATAAAGCTTTCAAATTTGTAATTGATATTCAGTAGAGGTGTACACATTTAGTATACAGCACCTTCAGAGATTAAAAATCTTTAAATGCTTTTAACAGTGACAATTTCACATTTTTCTTCAGCAAAAACTGAACATATTCGGGTTTTCATCCGTCTTTTGGTCAGTGACATTTATTCATTTATATAATGAGAGTCATTACATTTTTTTAGAGCCTGACCAATATATTGGTCAGCTGATATTGACCTGTATGTCGTGTTAGAGCACATTTTGTCAAATATGGGTCAATAGTAACCTTTTTGTAAACAGAACATGATGCAGATGAAGACATTTGGGGTAATTAAGAAGAGGTGTCAATAGTTTGGCCAGTAAAGAAGCTACAACTCAACTGTTCAGTTTTTTTGTTTTGTTTTTTTTGTTTTTTTGTTTTTTTGAAATACTTCCTACAAAATGGGTATCTGCACTAGCTCCAAATATCCACCATCATTCTGGAGCTAGTACCACACAGAAGTGCATTTATTAGGGATGCACCAATACATCAACATCAGTATCAGCTTTACTGACCAATACTGGTAAATAAGATGACATACACTGATGGCAGTGGCTGATCTGCTATGCCACTTCCAATTTTGCACTAGCCAGACATCTAAAGATAGTATGATTAAGACATGAAAGGCTTGCCATCCACTCTTTCATGAGGAAGATTTCCTCGTTTTCATGACACAAAATGTTAAATAAGAAAGTACAGAACTTGGGTATCTGTATCGGCCGTATTGTTATTTTATTAGCATCAGCCAAAAATTTTATAATCAGTACATCCTTAGTGTTTGACTTATGCAAGATAGATGAGAAGAAGACTTCAGCAGGAAAGCTGTCCAGAGTCTCTAAGACTAGCTTTGTGTTTTCAAATTGCCATCTGGCTCCATATGACCATCTGTTCTGTCTATGATGGAGCGTTTACTGCTTTATGCAAAATCTGACTGGCTATTTTCCAATAAGGTCCACATAGATATCAATGAAAAGCATCCAAAGGGTTTTGGATCAGAAAAACAAATAAAAATCAAATTCAAACCACTGCAGGCTTACTAGTGACCTTGAGCATTTTTGAAACCCCCAACACAGCAAAACCAAAGAGGGGAAAAGCCCAATAATGACACAGTTGTGATAGTTAACTGAAGCAGAACCGTCTCATTCTGCCTACACCATGCACTGACCAGGGTATTAGTCATTTAACTGCATAACCATTAACTCACACAGAATGGGGGGGGGAGTATAGATCCATCTTATTCAGTTGGAACAGCTACAAACTACAGGTGTTACAGTGATGGTTTACATATACAGTAGTACCTTAATGCAAAGTTTTACAGAATAGAGTCAAAAAGACAAGAGGAAAAGCAAAGAGGTGCAAAGTGTGGAGGAAATGAAGAGTGCCCTGAGTAAATGATTTCTCCAAGCACATCAAACAGGAAGCTATGTCCACTTCAGCTGAGTACTGGGAAAGACTGAAATGCTCGAGGCTATAGTTTCTGTACAGGAACTGAACAACTGAGTAAAGGTCGAGTGGCCCTTTTCACCTTGGAGGAACTTTTCCCAGAAACATTTAAGAACCTAACCTGTATCTTGACCACAGCAGCCTAGTTTTGTCCTTTTCATGCTGTAGTCAGAAGCTAGTGGTGTTAAGTTCACCATTGTGAACATCAATGTCCAGATAAAGACAACTTTCATAAGAGCTACAATTTTTTAGTACCACTTATTATAATACATATACAATGCAAGCACTACCAAAATTAGATAGTGATGATATTAGCACAAAGTGAGAACACCCAGTCACTCACAAGCCAAGCTAGCCTAGCTTTTATTAGCAGTTAGCATTAGCCAAGCCAACTTTGCTCATGTGAACAGGCTGATGACTCATCACAATGATCAACTTCTACATTTTAAAGCCAAACTGCACAGACAACAACCTCCCTCTCAGGATATTTTCACAATGTGATTTCAGTGGCTCACAGCTATGCTGGAGCATTTGAATAAAATGTGATTTGACTGGCTGACTCCTTTGATGCTTACAAAGCTGAACTTTGAAATTTTCAGCACAAGCAAAGCAAAGCAACGGATACAAAATTCAGTTCAGGTTTTTTTTTTTTTTTGTTGTTGTTTTTTTTTTTTTTAATTATCATTATTATCATTATTATTTTCAC
>VUQI01047048.1:18442-32232 GCA_015106735.1 Paratilapia polleni | reverse complement strand
TTAGAGAGAATTAAAAAAAAAAAAAATAAAAAAAAAAAAAAAAAAAAAAAAAAAAAAAAAAAAAAAAAAAAAAAAAGAAAAAAAAAAAAAAAAAAAAAAAAAAAAAAAAAAAAAGGTCCTCATACAAAGCTGAAGTTGTGAAGCATCTTTATATTAGCTTCAAATACAACAGCCTTGGAAATCAGAGCTGCAACTAGTGATTTTCATCACTGATTAATCAGAAATATTAAAGAAATTTAGATTGAATGATTTGGTCTATGAAAGAAAAAACAAACAAACAAAACAAACAAAAAAAAAAACATATCCATCAGGGGAGTCAAGAAACAGTCACCAATTAACTTCTTCTGAATGACCTGCAGAGCAAAACCAAAGAGATGTATTTTACTGACATATGAAATCAAGGAAACCACTCGCATGAGAAAAAAAAAAAAAATGTATTTGGGGAATTTCTGCCCAAATAACTTAAAAACATCACAGTATATTCTTCCTCATTTTCTGTCACACACACAATGGTACATGCCCATATTAAAAATTGGCAAACTATCATCGAGTTTGTCTATGTGAAAGTAATTCCTTTTAGCCATCATACAGAGCCAAGACGCCCCTCTGTTTACCGGGGGCAGCCAATCAGAAGAAAGCTGGTTTAAAGGGAGGGTGGCCTTAAAGGGAAAGGAGCTAAAACTGTTTATGTCAGACAGTGGATAAACTGAAGGGCTGCACCAAGCACCAGTATAAGATAAATAAGGGATTATTTGAACTTTGCAATGCTGCTCGTGTAGACTCCGGAGCTCATTTTAGCTCCATTTCAGATTAAATACATGTTAAATTTAAAAATAATTTCCAAAGAGGCTGACATTTCAAAACTGTGGCAATTAGTTTGTGGTTCTGTGGTTTTGGATTGCACTGAACTGTGAGATGCACCTGGTGTTCTGCTCCATCTGCCCATTTCTCAAACTAGGAAAACAGTCGTTTCCAATCACTTGAGCACGTGAGTTACGGGGGACAAGCAAAAAAAAAAAAAAACTAACAAAACAAAACACACACCCCAACAGCTGAGATAATGTGAGTGCACATCTGTCAAAACTAATAAATAATAATAAATATTTGCCTCTGAAGTGTCATATCTCATTAACTAGGAAAAACCTTTAAAAATCCACCCATCTTCTAGTTAAAACACAGACAATAGACTTGTGGGCACCAGATACATACCCGAGACCTGGCAGGCCATTCCTCTAACTAACCACCACTACATTTACAGCTACACGTGTACTTCAAAGATGGTTCAAATGACTGTCATTTTTCACATGCCTTCCAAATAAGAGGGTGACTAGAAGGAATGGGTAAGAGGGATAAGAGTCCAAGTCTCTCCTGTGCTCCATTTGTATGTTTGAAATGTGTCTGCATGAAACAAGTGGACTGTAAAAGCACATCTTGATCTTCACTGAGAGAAAGAATGAGAAAGAGACAGAAAGGAGAGGGGGGAGCAGCAGGCACAGGATCTCTATTCCAGTTTTGAGAAAATTCCTGGCATACTTTTCCTTCTAAAGGACTTAGATGTCAATTTAATCATTTTGCCTATTTTGGTTCCCATTTAATCAAAACGCTTGTTGTACTGGAAGAGCAGCATTTCCCACTGGGCAAAGGTTTTGTAGCTTGCAATCACTCAATTGTGATTAGTCTTCAACTTCACTTCCTTCTTCCTAGTCCAAGCCTTTGTCAGGAACTTGCCTGCTGCTGATGTGTTGCTGTGTAAACATGCAAAAGAACTCAGAAGCATTTTGTCTTTTTAAGTATCCACACCAGCAGATTTCCAAATGTACGTGTGCCTGCAAACACAAAAATACACAAAGGGGCACAACTTGTAAAAGGAGTGCTACCTGCAGATATTTACTTCATTCATATGCTATTATCATCAGGTCATTAGTATTTCTCAAACTGAAACGAGCTCTTGTGTAGGTGCCACAGCTGCTGATAAATTCCCACCATTCATAACCGTACCCACCAGTTGTGTTATATTGAAAATGATCAATTCTTTGTTTGCTATACACTTTAGATGCAAGTCATGACATTAAAAAAAAAAAAAAAAAAGAAAAGAAAAGATTTTAATGGCGCTGTGCGCATCTGTAACAAGGCAGGTAGGCGGTGACATGGAAGGACTGGTCTTTCACAGGCCTGAATGCCACATAACTGCCGAAACTCTGGGTGTGTCAACATCAGTTTGCTAAACTAACAGAGCTGCCAGACAAACAGTGCAGAACTACAAACACCTACCTGTTTTGCCTTCTAACTTCACTGTGAAACTCAATTTTTCCTCTAGCAGTTAAGAGTTTAGGATTACATACGTACACCTCTGAAAAAGAGGAGTGGGATGGCTGATGCAGCACAGGGATAGCTGTACTCATGACACAAAGTGGACTAACAAGTCCTTTTACAACACAACACATGTGGATCATTAGGTCTATTATGATCGTCTGTGACAGACTACAGATACTGCTTATCAATAGCCCACACCAGAAATACCAGTTAGTTAAAATAATTATTCAAATTTCACTGACGTATAGTGCCAGTTAACTGCTGGGTGTAAGATGTTATGCAGGCACTCTTCGGTGTGCACTCCCAGAAGATGGGAGCACCCCTCTCTACATCTATAACGGGAAGGTGTAAACAAGGTGGAAAGACAGATGACAGCAATGTAAAGCTACGTGACTCTGCGGTATTTTAATCTAGAAAATGAACAGTTGTACTTAAGCTGTGTCCGAGTAAACTGGAATACAACCACTTGATCGGAGCAATATGCAACCACATTCTGCACAGACGTGTGGACGTTACCTTGTTAGTGCTAGCATTGATAACGTCACCAACACTCAGCAAACAAATCTCACATTGTGTGTGCAAAGTGCCACACACAATGACATTTAAAATACAATTTGATTATTGAAGGATGTGATAATTTCAAATGGCTCTTAAATGCACATACAATATTGGAACGAACAGTATTCTACTGAATTTTGCTCAGTCTATTCTATTCAGATCTTCCCAGTGTGTCCCGGGTCTGCCCTGGGCCCGCCTCCCAGATAGACACGCCCAAAACACCTCACCTAGGAGGCATCCTAGTCAGATGCCCAAACCACCTTAACTGGATCCTTTTGATGTGGAGGAGTAGCAGCTATAGACAGAGCCCCTCTTGGATGACCAAGCTCCTCACCACGTTGCTAAAGGAGAGCCCAGAAAGCCTTCAGAGGAAGCTCATTTCTGCCGCTTGTATCCACGATCTCATTCTGTCTGTCACTACCTGCAGCTTGTGGCCATAGCTGTGCATGGGAACATAGAGCAACCAGTATCAGGAGCTTTGCTCTCATACTCAGCTCTCTTTACCACAACAGAGCAGTCCTATGCGGTCCTATGTGGATTGGGCAACAGCCACAGGCAGAGGACTTAGCAGCCAAGTTTCCAGTTGCTTAAACTGGTTTTTAATGGTAGTGGAACATCATGATATATAAAAGCATCATAACCTACCTCCCCTAAAAATATAAACTGTGTGAAATTTTGCTAAATGCAATGATAACTTAGTTTCATTTCTATAAATGGTCAGACCTCAATGTTTTGAGTCTGTAGCTCTGATAATGAAAGTGGACAAATGGACAAGAGGCCAGACTTTGCATTTTGATCACACTGTTAATGCAAGCCAAGTAAAGATGACGATGTAAAACTGGGAAAAGATGTTTGGGGGTTTGGGACTACTGGTTAAACAAAAAGTTACTTTCAGCTGCTCCCTTGTAACAAGGGGTCACCACAGCAGGTAGCTCTGCATGTTTGATTTGGCAGAGTTTTTATACCGGATGCCCCTCCTGATGCAACCCCAAAGGGGATTTGTGTCTCCAGTTGGAATCGAAACAGCAACAGTTTGCGTGTCAAGTGAATGTGTAAACCACTACGCTACAGAACCACTTTTTACCACTTAAACAAAACATACAAATTAATGACCTCACAGTAGGCCAAAAGAGATTGTAAATGGCATTTTTAGGCATCTTAACATTTCATTGTCTCAGTTATTTGAGAGAGAGGAAAAAAAAAAAGCAAAATCATCCCACTAACAGCTATGACATGCCAGGATAACTGGTTTAATCACAGCTTACAGCCAAGTGTAACTGAACTAGAAGTACATCTGAATTCCAGGTGGATGAACTTTAAAATAAACAAATACAAATGGCTGGTAGTTAGCTGGTCATGCCATAGTTTCAGGAATTAAGTTCATATGGGTGATGGTTATCACTATCAACCACCTATCAGTATTGGTAGAGTAGTGCAGTAGTGAAGATCCAGGAAGGCATCTGCCAATGCTGCTTCAGCAATGCTATTATGCTTTTAAGTATAGCTGGTAAACCAGAGGGCATCCCTACGATGGCACACACACACACACACACCTCTTCTGGGTCATTTTATCCTCTGTGTGTGGGTTGTTCATCTGTACTGTCTGCAGTTTTGTTATTTCTACCAAACCCAGCCATGCCAGTCGTTACCTTGGCAGCAGCTAACAGGGATACAAATAAATATGGCTAACACAGGGCTTATCTGCTTGGCTTACTGTAAGCCTTACTAAGTGAAACCATAATAGGCGTAGGTAGGCTGCATACATGAAACATCCTTGGGTGTTGCCAAAAAACAAATACTCATTAACCCAGATACTACCAACCTGTTTGAGCAGTGTGCACATTGACAGATGAAGTGTGTGTTCAGAGTATGTGCATATATGCAAATATAAATAGTGTCCTGAATCCCATTTCAGTTATGTGTTCAGGTGAATATCCTGCATTGCTTTGGGGCCTTAGCATTCAGGTGTACAGAATGTGCTTCTGAATGTGGGCTTCATTGAACACAACCTCCTCAACACCAGCAGCCACACATTGTTAAGGAGTTCCTGATGAACATAGGAGCATTTTGTTGTAGGATGTACCAATACTACAAATGTGAGAGCTTGCCTTTAAAATTCATCCTATACTCCGTTTGAATATTACTGGTATTATCAGAATTACAGTGTTTTAATAAGAGCTGCATTTCCCATGATTTATGTCGATGTGCTACAGCGGGGCAGTGTGTGTTTACAGGAGACTAGCGGTGCAAACACTGCTTTGATAAGGACAAAACAAGAGGAATGGCTGCAAATACATTTGCCACTGTCGTCAAAGCAGACGCAAGAACTTCACATAGCCGACAGCAGGGCTGAGCAATTAACTGCATTTTAGTTTCAATGACGAGATTGGTTTCCAATTAAAACAGAATAATTGGGGTATAAAAAAAACATTACTTTTGTATTTATTTTTTCTAATAAGCACTGCTTTTTCTCTTGTATTCTAAATGAAGCGCACCCCTTTTTCACCTTTCCCTAAAAGTTCAAACTCACTCACCATTTAGTGCAGCTTGAGCCAACATGATTAAAAGAGAGCCTTTGGTTAACAATTGCCATCTAAAAAGGAAGAAAACAGGCTTTCAGTAGGTGAACTGGTAGAAGGACCACTAACGGATGCCTGCAGCTACCTTGGTCTGATGATCGCTCAGGGACTCTCACCCGGTGTACTTTCTGCAGTGAGTGACAAGTGGCTGATGGCGTTGTTGCTCGCCCTGTGGCTACTCAGTAGGGTCGCCAAGGCATCCCAAGTTCGCTGTTGCCTGGGCCTCTTTTTGCCCCAATCTATGTCTGCAGACTTCCCGCAGTGGAGGATGCAGGCTGACAGCAGGTCGGCATTTCCTTGCAAGACCGGCTTTACAGTTAAAATCTCCTTTTCAGGGCTCATCTCCCTACAGGATGACCCTGTGTACCCTACTACGTCCACCTCTTTTTATTCATTTGCTTTTCCTCTGAATTAGATTTAAAGTTAAAGAGAATTCCCTGTAAAAAGACATGTTTTTTCAAGTTCAATAACTGCCTCATGTTTACATTTATGAATAATCATGTTAAATATTCAAAATTACAATATTGACCAAAATAATCATAATTTGCTATAATCGAGCAGCCTCAGCCAACAGTCACTGGAAAGCCCATCAGTAAGATATTTTAAACCCAGGAAGTCAAATGGAACCAACATGTCCAACAGTACCTCACAGACTGGCCTGTCCAAAGGACTAAAATAATTTCAGGTTCAAAGTCAAACATGTATGTCTTATTTTATAGGGAAGCAAACTTTTCATGTTTGGAGTTTTACAAGGAAAAATTTCCTCACAATAATAGAATTTCAAGCTTGATACAGAAAATTAAGACTTAAAAAAAAAAAAAGATTAGAACAATACAAACAATATCAGTGACAACACCATTTTTAAGTTGTCTGATGTAGTGAAAAAATATTTTAACATAACTGTAAGGTGTACTTACATATAAATATTGTAAGATTCTCTTAGGCAGTGCCAAAAAACAAAAAGACAATATTTTTAGGTTATCTGAGGTAGTGTTGTGCTTCTGGTCACTTGGCTCCATATTTTCGTTGTTGATCAAATAGAGCTGGTAAGGTAGGCTGCCACTGTTTCTGTCTAGTTGCGGGTAGACTTTTCTCAGCTTCATTCTGGGACTTTAAGAGAAACATAACACTTTTTAGACACAAATAATTGTGTTATCCTGTTAAATTAACACCAGTCATTCTAACATTACAGACGGGGAGCACTGATAGCGTTTGCTGCCTAGCTCCAACATTAATGTTATTGTTTTATTATTAGCCATAGTTGCTAGCTGCTCTCTTAACAGACGGCTAATGTTGCCATCGGATAAAGGTACCAAGCACGTCCACAGGAGCTGGATCTGCAGGTTTGATTTGGCAGAGATTTTATGCGGGATGTGGTTCCTGACACAACCCTCCCAATTATCTGGGCTTGGCACTAGGAGTACACTAGCTTGTAACCTCCTGAGACTGGGTTTGTGGCGACCGAGTTATTGCTAATAGTTAAGTGGCTAATATTAACGTGTGCGCCGGTCAGGTTAACACTTATAACTGTTCAATATTTCAATGTCGTTGTAACAGGAGCTCTACTGACCTCTTGAAATTCCTCCTAAAGTGTTGTTTGGTGTTGTGAACATCAACTACTTCAGCTGCTAATGGGGAGGAGAGGGGTTGTGTGCCTGCCTATCTGCAGCAGCGCTGTGTGAAGCCGTGTGTCAACTGGAGGAGGCAAAGATGGCACTGTTGGTATTGATACTGTTGCAAATGAGTATCTAATCCAATCGTAATTTTCAATATCGATTAGTATCTGAGAATCTATTTTTTTTGGACAACCCTATATCATACATCTTGGAGTAAGTCTGCACAGTAGTGAGACACATTAGTTTCCATTTAGTCAAATTACACTTTAAAATGACAGAACAGATTCTCCTGAAAGCAGTTTACAGCCTACTAAGGGTCAAACTAAAAAATATATTTTAATAATTTAAAAAACTAAATGTTCCATGTTCTGTCATCTATTATTTTACTTTTTCTCATGTTTTGGGTTTCTGCTGTGGTATTGTTTCAGTATCAGTTGTGAGATACAGTATTTAGGCAGCCACCATATCAAAGAGATCATTTTTATCATGATAACACCACAGCAAGAGTGTCAAAATCATTTAAGTCCATCTGCCACATGCAGCCAAATGTAATCTCAAGTGGGCTGGACCAATAAAACCATTGTATAACTGCAAATTAAAATTCATTTTTATTACAGATTGTTAATGTAACGAAGTTAAAGTACCTTCTGATAATGTTTAATGAACCATCCATTGACAAGACGGATGAACAGCCTGAAATGTCTCACATTTCACTCTTGCTTTCATTACAGTTTACAGATCAGTGGCTTAAAAAGTAAAAAAAATGCACATGCATTTTAGAGCTAAACTTTTTTATGATTCAAGTTGTCAATATTACAAGTTGTCAATATTGTTTATATTGTTCAACAAGTTGTCAAGATCTAGAAATACCTTTAACTTTCCATATTTTTTATTGAAATACTGTAATTATTGATGATTTCACTGCAATTTTCAAAATTTTCAGAGACATCTAGTGGGCCAGATTGGACCATTTGGCAGACCTTACATTTGGCACCTCTGCAATAGAGCATTTAGCAGCTAAAAATCCAGATATTCAGGATCTGAAGGAAACCTAAAAGGGAATATTGGACAATAGGGGTAAAGGTAATTTTTATTTATTTACGTTTTTAATTACATCGGAGGAGTCATCTATAAGCTTTCAATAAACCAGAGCAAAGTGGGATGCGTTTATATTAATTGAAACAAAAATAAATAAATAAATAAAAATTTGAGGGCATGTCAGTTAAAATATCCTGTGGTCATATTTGGGGGAGTGCATAATGATGTTAAGGCTCACATTTTCAGCACGAGTCGCTACTGCGTTAGCCGTTGCTGCTGAAAGCAGTACTTTATTTTCACTGGCTCTCAGTTTGCATCCGTCTGCACATTCAGTGTGCACACACTGATGAATGAAACAATCCATTTAGCCATTAGCATCTGTAGCTGATTATTTAAAAAATAAAAAAATAATAATAAAAAAGTGAAGAGAGAGAGGAGGCAACTCAGACAACAAGTCCTGAAACAGACACAGCTGATGTTGAGCGTGCAGATGCATATTCACATGGATTGAGGGAGCAAACATTCAGTGAAAGAGTTTAAGAGTCAACATTAACGTGCACTACATGTGCACGAGCAGATGATATTGACAAGCAGCTTTGCACAGCAACTAACGTCATCAACCCAGCTATATTATAACTTTAGCTTACAGTTATCTTTCTTAGCAAGCATTTGGTGGCCCCAATAAGTAACCTTTCTGAAGAGGTGAGTCTCTGAGATGATCAGTGTTGTAACTCAGACATTAAGCTGAATGCACTGTGCAGATGCTGCTGACCTTCTCAGAACTTTGGGTTGATTATGCTCAGGAGTTTGGTTGTTGAGTTTCTCTTTAGACAAAAGCCAACAACAGTCCTCCCTCCTTCAAATCATCATGTATTGATTCAGTGTCCACAGGTACATTATCAGTGTGTGTGTGTGTGTGTGTGTGTGGGTGTACGAGTGAAAGGGAGGGCACGCAGGGCAAGAAGGTGCTGAGTGAAATTTATTTTCACTTTACAGTCATTTAGATTTTATCAGATGTCATTTTGTTTACCTTCTCTCCATTAATCTCAATGGGAAGTCCCACTGCTTATCAGTTGTTTAATATAAGTTTAACTCCTGCTGCAAAGTTTTTCCATGTTTTAAATAAAAAAAAAGAAAAATGATATGTGGTGTTCAGCGTTAACACTAACACTAAGGCTCTAAGGCTGTCACAAAAATACTTTGGCAGTATGTGTGGGTAACACTCAAGACTAATTAACTAATGAACAATATAGTTTGGTTTTACATTTCTTAAACACAAGAACAACAACTGATGCAAGGAGTAAGTTTAAGACGTGATTAAAATGTTCCTGTTTTGCCCGTTTTAAACAAGTTTGCACAATATGAGCAGTATTGCATGAGGGCACAGGAAGGTTTACAGGTTTTTCAGTCATATGACTCACGTAACCTTGAGTCAACAGTTGATCAACAAAAATGTCTGAATGTCTCCAGTCACTGTTTGCACAATGCAGTAATGCATATCATAAACTGCTTTCCCCCCCCCCCAAGACACTGTTCTTTAACCAATCACACTCTGGTCATGGCTTACTTCATGTTATAATTCTGAGAATACATCCCATTAACAGGAAGATATATGGGGATAAGATAAATGGGAAATCAACCGCCCTATTACTGATATCTGTCAAAGCCTTTCTATTGCTCCGGAAGCCAACTCAACACAGCCTGTATATCACAACAATTATCATGAGCATTTTTAAAGCATTTGCACGAACAAACTATCAGTCCCAATTTTAAAAAAGGTCCTATTTACTAACGATAGCTCACAAACTGCACATTTAATTACTTGTGACTTTCATTAGCTACAGAGCAGGCAGAAGAGCACTCCTCTGGCCCAGACTTGTACACCATGCACTTGCTAACCACACCGCAGAGAAAAGCAGGCCTGTTGCTGATAAACAGCTGGAATAATCGCCTTTCCTTAAAACACCAATGCTCCTAATAGGCAACAGCCATTTTACCCTGCATCAAACCAAACCTCAGACAATTATAATGCAACTGCTTTTGAGCTTCATATATAATTTAGCGCAAATGTGAGTTAGAGCAAAATTAGAGTTAGATGTCTCCAGCTGAAAACTCACAGACATGGTGACAGCAACAATGTTCCTGCTCTAGCAATAACACTAGCAAGCAAATACCCAAAGTGTAATTTTTTTCCTTATCAGTCACAAAAGTCTCAAATTCAACAGTAAATCTAAGAGGTTACAAGCCACTGGAGATAAAAGATCCAAGGATATACATGCATATACATGCAGTCAAAAACACAATAAAAGCTACGCTAGGCATGGAGATCTATAAAAGGATGAAATGGGTCCATAATAGGGTCCACATGAAGAGAGACAACCAGGCTGAGCTAAAGCTAACACTGTACCTGGGTCCTTGGGTCCTTTTCACATAGGCTTAAATAAACAGGTTATTTCTTGTTCTGAAAGGGCCTTTATATATTTATAGTAAGCATGATCAATCTGTGTACAGTACAGAGTAATGAGTCTGTATTATCCTAAATAACAAATTTCTATATTTTCCTGTTATTTCTGACCATTTGATACACAAAAATGTATTATTTTTGAGTAGATAACAAATTACAACATTGGAGAGGATATGAATTGCTATTTTTGGCTCAGTTCAGTTTATTACATTGGGAGATGGGGTGTTTATTGCGATACATTAAATCTGCAGCGCTCTTTACATTGTAAGACAATCATCTACGATACCTGTGCAATACATATTAATATGTATTAATAATATGCCACTTTAATTTATTAGCTCTTTTCCACCATTTTCCCACCTCTGTGAATTTCTTCATCTTCACTTCACTTTAAACTCATTCAACTGATCACCAGGAAGTACTGACTCCAGTAGGTCAACCTGGCATTGGAATCAGTTTATTTATTTAAAAAATAAATATCAATGGTTGGTTCCAGTAGGGCTGCATTTGAATATTTGCCTATTATGATGTGCATTCACTAGGTAGGCAGGTATTTGGATACTTGCTTTTTAAAATTTGGAAATATATCATCTAAAATCTGGAACCTGGCATTTTTAGGCACTTTAAAAAAAATATCACTATTTGTTTTTTCTTCGTTCAAAAATGGGCCTCTGTATGGCCATTTGATAAACAAAAATGTAATTTAAACTTAAGTTAAAAACTTAAAATCAATATTGGTAATTTTCCTTTGTTAGAAGCACATAGTCTCTTTGGTGGGTGGCCAACTTTTTTTTTTTTTATATGCATACCCTGAATACCCCACTACCAGACTAGTTACTGTTAAAATTTACAATGTTTCTGTGGATCTTTTTTAAAAATGTTAGTTATAAAGCACAATTTTTAGTATGACAAGAAAACAGTTACTTTTTAATCAGCTGATTTTCAGTGTTTGAAGCTGACACAGCTGTTTGTGAGAGCATCCTTAACATCGGGAAGTCAGTATTAAGTCACCCATGACAAACTACAGTCTCTCAAATATCCTTTAGCATGCCAGTGAATGTGCCACTTACTCTGAAGCTTTTCCTTAACTAAACTTAAACTCCATTTCAGTGTACTGTGCAACAAACAAACGGTAAATGACATTCAAAGGCATAATGGCTCTGCTAATCTACCTTTAACACACACACACACACATAAAAACTGTCTGAATGGCACTTCCTGCTCTCTGGAGAGGAGTCATTTCCCACAGCAGGCCACCTTAGTGAAGGCCTTTTCTAGACTTAATTAAAATCCAACTCTTGTTCACCACTGAAGCCACATTTCACTGGCAGGTGTCTGCATAAGAATAAGCAGAATCTACAGGGGGACAAAATGTTTAGTAGTGTAAGCTTTCTGGTTTCTGTTTGTAGTCCAAGTAACGCTGACCAATCACATTTGAGCTGCATACAGGTAAAGGGCCTGTGTGGAGAGCAAAACGGAAACTCGCTGGCCAAAATGAATTCTCAACAGCCTCTGTCATCACCTGATGATTATTCAGCTTTATCAATCTACAATCAGAAACTCAGGACTGCTTAAATCCTATGACCTTAGCCAGTCTCCTCCATCTGCTGCCTTATGGGTGGTCGTCTAACTTAAAGAAAAAGAGCAGAAGCGCTCTCATGAATCCTTGTGGCAAAAGATGCAAGACTACAAAAGCTTTGAAGAAATGCAGTAAAGATTATAGAGCGTGAACTTTCATTCAGTCACAAAAAGATATTAGTAAGCTGGTTTAAATTACTGGGCGAGTGGCTGCTCTAAGCTATTCCACCGTTACACGGAAAACGCAGCCTGAACCACATGAGTGCATTTTGCTTTGCATATCACATCACATGCAAATCCTGCGGTCATCTGGGCAATTTAGCTTGAGCAATCGTAGATGCAGAGTTTTGAATGTGAAAGCTGTAAAACAATACAATCACACCAGTAGCTTTCGAGCCATCTGGTTTGTGTGTATCCAAACATTCAGGACCCTGCAGACTTACCCAGCAGAAGCAGCTTCAGCTCCCTTCTTGCATCTCTCTTGTCTCGTCGGAGTTGCTTCTCGATCTCAGCGTTGATTCGTTTGGACTCCTTCGCCTCCTCACTCAGGCAACAAGCCATCATGGAGTCTAAAGTCATCACCGCATGAGCAGAAAAAGCCCGTCTGATGAGGGGTGCCGGGCTACACCTCACACAAAGTACCAGATTAAAAAAGCCTCCTCTGTGCAAAAGTCCGTTTCCAACAGGTTATATCCAGACACCGATAATGGAGCTTGATAGTCTCGTTGCTTGGTGCAGACTCTGGCCTTCCTTGCTGATGGTAAATCTGCTGTCAAGTGTTAAATATTTGACAGCTTAACGGTAGTCAAAGTCTCAAGTAAAACCTCAGGTTACAGTGACTGTGAGCTCATCAGGAAAAAAAGCAATGAAACAGGTATGCAAAAATCTTGAGGGACTACCGAGGGTGCGAATAACCGTTTTAATTTCATGGGCTGACATTAGTTTGGATACGTTAACTAGCTTGAAAGCTAAACGCTGCTCACGTTATAACCAAGCTAACACGTTGATTTAGCTCCCTATTCTTGCTTAGCCTCGACACTTCTTTTTTAATGTATTCATTAATTTTTTTTTTAACCAAACTACTAACTTCGGTCCCAGAAACAGCGGGACACAACTGGCTGTCGCGGCCACATTTGTACAATCCCTCTGCTGGCTGCCCGGCCGACTACAAGCCTAGCCGCCCTGAAATCAACGCTCTAAGTTACGCCCGCGCAGTGACAACGAGCTCCCGTCTGTCCATCCAGATAGGCTGGTTCACCGCCCCGAGTCCTCCACGAACCACATGCACCTGTGCCAATCAGTGAAAGTACGCGCTCAGAGCAGGTATCTCTTGCACGCGGAGGCACCAAGCGACCAGGATAGCTAAATGGGCAGGCTAATTGTTAGCTAGCTAGGTTAGCTCAGAGAGCCATCCCTGGAATTGCAGCCTAAAAAGCAGACAGCTCCGACTGACAGAGAACCCTCATTGCATTAACCTAGCGTTCCTCAAATAAACTCGCAAACACCAAACCCCCAAAGTGCCAAAACGTCTTACTGGCAGTCAAATGGACCCTTGTCGTCCGTGCATTTTATCGGTCCTGGTATTTTTTTTTTTTTTTTTTTTTTTTTTTTTTTTTGTTGTTTTTGTTTTTTTTTCTTCCTTCC